>ML814509.1:153645-165638 GCA_009831015.1 Picea engelmannii | reverse complement strand
AGTGAAGGAATTAATTGTGGAGAGGTTACAATCACTTGAAAGGGAAGAAACTCCACTAGAACAAATTTGGGAGGTTGAAACAATGATTCAAAGGAGAATGTAATTGATTTGCAGGAAGAATAATCTGATTTTCATGATGATTCTTCCCATGTTTCCCATGATTATGAAGTTAAAATTGTCTCAGAGAAACCTCCCCAAAAAGTTCCAAAGCTATTAAGGAGGAAGAGGTCGTTGTCAGCGTTTCCATCAACTTTCCCAATTACAAGGAGAAGAACCAGGTTTGTTGTTGTAGAAGAAGAAGCTAAACTGAAAATGGAATAAATTGAGATTCGTTTGTTGTGTCCTCTTTCACCCATTGTTACACAATAACCAAGAGGTGATGAACAAAAATAGGAATTTTTCGTTGTAACACAAGAACCAATTGACAACCTGAGCTCAAATCAAAGAGTTGTTGAAACACAAGAACTTGTTGTTGAATGATCAATTGAAAAGATAAGTTCATAGTATTATGGGGGAATTGGAAATGATAAAAGAAGAAAAAGGAGCCCAAAGGCCTCTGCCTCATGATCTGTATTTATTAGTGCAAGCAACCCATATTTTAGGAGGACATATTGTGCCATTAGAGAAGGTTAAAACACATGAAACATTTAAGCAATATTTGTGTCCTAAGTGTGGGGATATTTATAGATTGGCTAGGTATGAGGTGACCCTTCTTGATCCCTCAGCTTTGGGACTAATCAGAAGATAGGAAGATCTGGTTGAGGCATCACAAAGAAAGAAATCCATTTCCACACAAGAACCAGTGGTTAAGGAAGAAGAAAATCATATTGTTGAAACACCTGAGAATGCCACTGTAACACAAGAACCAGTGGCACCTTATTTAAATATGCATTCTAAAAAAGATATATAGGAATTTTTCACTATAACACAAGAACCAGTGATGGTTAATACTGTTTAAGTAGGCAATCCTGAGAGTACCACTACTACACAAGAACCATTGGTACATAATTCAAATAAACAATATGATGAGGCCATGGAAGAATCAATTGTCACACAAGAACCAGTGGTTGAGGAACATGAATTACCACATCCAGATAAAGTCATTGTTACATAAGATCTAGTGACACAAGCTCAAATTCCTCTAGAAATCAGTGATGAGGATGAACAAGAAGTTGAACATCATGACACATAAGATAATACTATCTTTTTGCTAGCAAAGATTGATAAATGGAAGCAATAGGTTTCCATGTTTGGAGAAGTAATGATTCTTGTTCCATCCCACGGAAAGGAAATACAGGACCTTAGGGAGAAATATGTTGAATTTTTTACGTCACATAAATTTAAATGGGAAGAAATGAAGAAGGAATTGGGAGAGTTGAATAAGTTGCAAGCTAAGTGTCATATTCTGCAACAGGATAAAAATCAAATGTATTTGTTAGCGGAAGAGTTGTTGAGTTGTAGAATCCCTTCTCCCTCATACTCGGTATTCCTTCATGAACAATTAACTCTTTTTAAGCTTAAATCTATTAAATAAGGAAGGCCTTATAAAATGATTAGTGCCTCTAAGTTTTTAGAAAAAAATTCCCAGAGTGATTTCTCAGATCAACATTTCTTGTGTGAGATTTATTTGCATGAATAGTCCTGCCTGTTGGATATAAAATTTAATCATGTTCCCTATGTAGGAGATTTGCAATTGAGAACCTTCACTTCTTTGGTGAAGAATCAGGAAAAATGGTAGAATGCCTTCCACACAATCCAAAAGAATGAAGGAGAAGAAACATTATGGATTAGGGGTGAACCTCGTACTCCTGTTATTGTTTTTAATATACATCAACATCTACTCTATTCATCTTACAGACTAGAAAAGTGACATAAATTCAAAGTTTTTTCATAGATTCTTGTGTTAAAACAATTAATGATCATAAATTATTTGCACTGGAAGGTAGCAGATTTAGATGGGAAGCATCCTCTCTGGCCTTGAGGACCAAGGATCCCTACAGTCATGAAAACTTTACCTATTCTTTGTCTCGGGTTCCTAGCTATATTGATTGCATTCATACTTGTGGTCCACAGTGGTTGGGGCTTAAATTTCATTTCCCTCTTATTTGGCTGCCAACAAAGAAATATCAACATAAGTACAAATTAACTAAGAAGATTGAAAGGGAATGTTGGGAAAAAGTGATTTATTCTAGAGGATACAAGAATTTAGAAGAGAATGATGCATCATCCTACAATATTTCTAATTTGCATTGGAAAATTTCATGCCCCGAATTGGACTCTAATTCGGAGTGAGTGGACTTTGAAGTTGCATGGGGACATGCAATGGTGCAGTTGGGGGGATATGTTTGGTGCTAGTCCTTATTTTTACATTGAGCACTGGAGAATTAATATTGTATCTATAAATTTAATATCTTAATAAGAAGTGGCAATGTTTAGTTGAATTTATGTTAGTGATTAATTCTTTTTATTGTGCTTGATTGCCTTTGAAATAACCAGACTAGATTACAAATCATTTCAATGATTCATAAAAACATTATTGAGAGGCTACATGTAAAAAAAAATTTATTCATGACATTAAAATTATAAATGCATTAGAGGAATGTTGGTCTCATTAGCAATAGATTTCCTATGATGATTGTGTAGGAATCTAGTAGGACAGTATATAGACCAGTTTTCTCTTCGCTTAGAAACTCATGGATCATTCCTTTTATGAATACCAACATGTCTTGTCAAAGAAAATATAAATGAACATAATATATTCTAAATAAACAAATCAAGCTACTAAAAATGGCTCAAGCTTCAGTCAAGCATCAAACGAGAACTAGAATCATTCAAGGGACTTGTTGAGCACTCAACACACCCTAAAAAGCATATGTCAAATTCTACTTTTTGGGTACCACTTGATCTTTTTCACTGTCTGATTCGACTTTATTGTAAAAATTGTTGCCTTTGCTTATTGCTTTGATTATCATTTAAGTCTCTCAAAGTTCGCTTGAATATGTGAAAACCCATAACTTAAAAGAATAAAATTTAAATAAATAATCGACATCCCAAAACATTTCCCCGACGCACTCATAGAATCGACAGCGGGAAGATTTAAAGATGAAGGAAAATTATTCAAAGAAACCTTAGTCGTTAACTTGACCGGCATCGACAGAAGGAAGTTTTCTTTGCAACAAGCATCATACAAGGATATCTCCAATGACCAATCCCGTTTGGCATTGGTAAAAGGTGAGGAGAGTAAAGGTTAACAAAGAAGGAAATGACATCATCGATAGCCGATACCCGACGCGCGTAGAAAAAACAGAGAAGACCAAGTTGCGAAAGAAATTCGGACCATGCTAAAGTTTTGTTCGATCACCAACTTCTAAAAACATTTCGACATCGGGAGTTTTTAAACGCTAACCCAAATGAAACTACGCGATAGGTTTTTCCCCGAACACCAATCCCCGATACCTTTCGGCATCGACATTTCTAGGTTTAGTTTAGAGCGCACAACTTGAACGAAGTCCCAACCATTACCCGTGAACTAAGTAACTAATCTTCATCACCACGTATCCTGATCCGGTTGTGCCATGTCAGCACCGTACGATTAAAGCAATCGACGTCGAAAGTTTTCTGCAGAAGAATATCAACGAAAAACACCCGTAACACCTTGTTGTTTCCCGATCCACCCACTAGGAAAGTGAAACGATGGGACATTTTAGTGCTAGATACGTTGCAATCTGGAGCATTTAAGGGACTAATTAATTCCAAATATCACATTATTTGCTAATTCATGTGTGAATCAAAAGGACCGTTTGAATTTACTGATACAATGCACCACCCTCTGCACCTCCATTGTCAACCCATGATGAATTGAATTGTAGAGATTCAGTGGTGGATTTCGTTTGATTTTCACTCATAACCTGAGTTAATTGGTTGATACGACACAATAGTTTCTTCCCCATTTAAATTATTTCGAGTTGTTTGTAAACAAGATCTTGTGCACAAAGACATTCAAAGCATCCAGAGGAGAGATACGAGCAATTCGGAAGAATTTTCCAAGTTCCTGTGAGTATTAAACAACAGGTTTAGCAAGTGTTACAGGTATGTACCAGTATGTGGATTTTTTATGCTTCACTTCATACAATTTTTATCTGGTGTTACTCTGTACGCATGCCTTAAAGATTGATTTCAATGGAAGGAACAATGCCTCCAAAGAATCCAAGTACTAGGCGATCGTCGATGGTTCCCAAGTTGAATGAATCAGAGGTAGGAGAAGGCTCATCCCCAGGGCCAACAAAGCAATTAGAATTCACTCCTAGGCTAGAACCATTCATCAGGACATCCACCAAGAATATTTTCACTCACCCTCCGGCCTTTGGAGACACAAAAGAAAGCATAGGGACCAAGGAAGTACCCCCGCATTGGGGAGAAATATTCAAGAAGATCAAGTGGGAAGAATTCCCCGAATATACCCCACACAATGACCCTAATATGAGGAAGCTCGATGATGAAGTTTTTATGACTATCCGAAGATCGTACCTGCATATGGTAGAAAGAAGAACTCCAGTATTCCCTTGCATAGAAATCCTGAAGTTTCTTATCGACCACACGGACATACAAAAATGTTTGATCAATGACAACAATGGCAAGTGTGTCAGGGTCTTCCTTCCGGTGGAGGTGCAGAATTACTACAAGCTCAAAAACCCGGAGGAGCACCTGAACACCGATTTTGTTATAAAATTCTATGAGAAACACAACACCATTTGGGTGATGGATTCATGGTGGAGAGAGGATAAAAAGTACACCAATCAGACCTCTGACTGGTACTCGACATCCAACTTAAAAGAGTCCTATATCTATCTAATGGCCCTCATATGTCGTTTGTATGAGGAGAAAGATTGTTCCATGTTTTCAGAGGTATGGATGCCTCTAAATTAAATGGTAGCCATTTCTGGGAGAGGTTTTAACTGGGGCACCATCATTTCCAAGCAGCTGATCATTTGCATTCAACAGGCTCAGACGCCGAAAGAAGGAGAGACACTCACATGGGGGGATCGTCAGATTCCCAAACCTGTGGATGAAGTAGTTGACATACACACCATAGATTATGATAGGAAAAGGACGGCTATCGTCCAACAGATCACCAAGAAAAGGAGGATCACTTTGGATCGCTCTATCCTCATCACTATAGAGGAAAATTTGATAAACATATAAAATGACAAAACATCTGAAATTATCGGCGTAGGGAGAGTGATCTCAGATGTCGCTGTATATAGAGATAAAAGAGATGAAAAGGTGTCGGTCGCCACCCTGAAAGAACTCGAACATTTGTGCCACTTGGCTAAGTACTATCAGGACACCACACAGGCTGCAGTATACTTAAGGAGTGAATTCCAGGAGGCCTATAGAAAATTCATAGACGAGTGGCACTTATTCACCTCAAGAATCGTTGAGCTATAGGAGGACACCCTCATGGCACTAGCGACATTCAAGGACATGGAGAAGTGGTATGAAAAATCACAGCAAGCCATGGAAAGATTTGAATACATAGGTGCAGTCCAACAAGGCTGAGATAAAGAAGAACACGTCATTCGGGTGTTGAACGAGAGCAGTCTTGATTGCATAAATAAGTCAGCCGAGTATTGGGAAAAAATGTCTCGGGAACTACACCGAGAAATTCAAGAGAAATGGGCCAAGTGTGAGAAACACTGGATTAATATCAATCGGGTGATGTAAGATATTGGATTTCCCAATTTCAACACACATGATTACTTTGTTGACTTATGCTACATCGTCAAATCGCACACCAAGAAATATTCATTATGGGTTGAAGAACTAGCAAAGGTGATAGACACAACGCCAGGTCAGGTGAAACAGTTTATGGAGCACCCGATCAAAGCTCGAGCTGTGTTACAACAAATATGTGCTAGTCTGATCAAGTATCAGGCACATGCAGTCGAGATCATAGAAATTTATGCGGCCCTGATGGAACAACACATATTTCCATATGCCCACACATGTGAGGAGTTGTTCATCAATTGGTCAGAATATGAGAAGAATCACCCATTTAAAGTGATACCTTGAGATAATTCCTAGAAAAACTGATAGAAGAATGCCACATGGCGATTTTTGTTCTACTTATCTGCACTTAGTCGTTATTTCAGTTGAATTTTATGTTACAAATAAGAGCATCGACCAAGTAGTTAGGGGTCAATGGTTGTTGTAAGAAACTCTCATTTTTGGTTTTGTTAAGAATTATTTTGGAGCTGTCTTTAATTGAGAAGTCCTTCTGGACCAGAGACAAAGTTGTGTTTTCATCAAATGCTTGTATGATTGGATGTGGAGAAGAACTATTTCCTATCTCATCCCATGAATGTATGTTGTAACAAGTAAGAGCTATTAAATATATTGATAAGTTATCCGATGCAATGTTTTTACAGTTATTTTCTTTAATGATGAAGATGAATCATTGTGTTATTATGTGATGGATGATTAGAGTTATTGAATTATTTTACTTGATGTTATTTTATCACCTGTGTGTTTTCTTCTGCCAATTAGTATCTCATCCAAAAATTGGAATACTCACACGGTTAACGTATTAGTACTAGGCATGTGGTAGACGATCATTGTCTGCATGCTTGAGCAACATGTTATCCCAAGCTCAGCCTCTTCTCCAGTAGTTAAAAAGTTTTCCTGTTTTGTTACCAAGTTGTTTTATACCAGTTTCCATCTTATATTGGTCCCACCTAAGAGAAAATACAAAAAGAGAAAGTACAGACTGAAGGAGACACCTTCACAAGAAAACATAAAGCCCATCGATTAATTGGTCGGATCGCAGGATCTGGAGAACCATTCCACTATTAAATGTTGCAGAGTCTAATTGGGCCTCGGTGGTGGGTTTGGTTCTTGCTGTTGAACTAAAGGGATTTAGGACCCATCAACAAAATTGGCACTAGAAGGAGGGCTAAATAATGAATGGTTGAATACATATTCTGTATAATATTTCAGATAGCCTGTAGATTCAAAATAGTCCACATGCATGGCTAGTCATTCCCAAGATATCCCACACACACTGAGTACTCCTGAAACAAGTGACCCACCCTGGCCCAAGGAAGAAGGATTTTTCCTTGATATACCTTATGCTCTTCCTCACGAGGAATTAAATCAATTTAGAAGAATCACTAGAGCATACACCCGATAGATCGGTGCATTGTCCTTAGCTCCGATACTTCCTCAAAGACAAAAAATAAGTAGACCAGTGGTCGACACCCCTAACCAGGTTTTTGTGCACACAGTAGAAGACCTAATATATTTCACAATCACCAAAATTGAACACCCTCTAAATCTAATCTCTAAAACACCAGTCAATGATGTCTCTGAGCTAGACAATTTTTCGAAAGAAGAGGAGTTTAACTCAGGATCTGAAGATATGGAAGACAACAAATACCATGATGAAGAAAGGGGAAGCCCACCACAGAACAATCAACCTTGTTTGGCCAGAGATTCTTTGGCTATACAAAGGGGAGTCCATAACCTTCCCCAACACCTGAAGAATTTACTTCCTCAGTTCGACCCCGAGACCTCAGGATTGCCTGAAGATCATATCAAGAAATTCATACTAGCGATTAGACTTATGAATGTCCAAAATGAAGATGTAGTATGCAGACTATTCCCCTATACATTTGAGAATTCATCTTCCACGTGGTATTTTAATCTTCCCGTAGGATCTATAACTAGCTGGACGAAGTTTTAGAAGGATTTTCTAGATAAATTTGCAGAAGAAACTACTACAAAATCTTTGATGTCTGCATTGTTTTCTGCCACCATGAGTTCGGAAGAAAGGGTTAAAGATTTCAATCAAAAATTCACAACTATCTTGACCAAATTTTAGCCTGAAGCTAAACCTACCTAGGAGTTGCAAATCAAGGTCTACGCTAATTCCCTCCCATCTTCTATTTCCATGTTTGTAAAGAGGGCTGCCAAACGAACCCTGGTTGAGAATTTTGAAGAAGCCAAAACTATTGAATTCCAAATGAAAGGATGCAAAGAGAGTCAGGTATCCTTAGTCAAGAAAGAAGCTCAACCCCCTCCCCAGAGAGGGCTATTACTCACTAGACCCCCAGGGACCCAAGTAGAACAAGCTCCTGAAAAGGGTAATGGAGACATAGAATACCTTTAATGCATGGTTAATAAGTTATCAAACAAAATCATAGACATGAAGAGAAGTGTCAGGGAGGTAAACCAAGGCCAAAGGCTCTATAAGCCTTTCTTTAAAAGAAACCCACTGCTTAAAGAAATTGAACCTCCCCCAGCTAACCTAAATATCGATTTGGGAAATGTAGCATCTGATTCTTTTTGTACTTATCACCAGGAAAATCACTCCGAAAGAGACTTCCCTCAATGGGTGCATGCCATGAATTTAATGGCCAATCGGTTTCTAGACAAAGTCTCCCTAACCGAACAACCAATTGGTTTAGTTATGAATGTTGTTTATCAAGAAGATATTGATCCACTAGAAGACATAGTCATGTTGATATGGGATTTTTACCTAATCGTTCCTTTCGACGATTTATTTGAGTCTCAAGAACCACCCGCAAAAGTCTCATTTGTGAAAACGCACAGTAAGGATCCACATGTCTTAAAGAATCTTGCTACTATCCAAGATTTTGGGGGAAATATAGCCCCCTGGTCACCTGAAAACACCTTTTTCTCCCCGAAGAAACCCTACGAATATCCATACCCGATAATCACCCAAGTTGGATTACAATGTAGTTGAAGATTTGAAGAAGTTGAAGGCTAATATTTTAGTCATGGACATTTGTAAGATCCATCGACAAAAGGACTTCCTGTTACAAGCTTTGAAATCAGTGGAATATTCTACGACAAGCACTGACCCAGGAAGAAATCCAATCCCCACATACCTAGGGAATAAACCAACTGTGAACACTTGCTCTGAATATAAGAAGGGAAGACCCTTTGTCCCACCTTTCCTTTTAACATTTGAAGTCTTCAACAGGAACCTCCATAATTTTTTGGTCGATTCAGGAGCATCCTCTAACATTATTCCACTTTCTATCTGTAAAAACTAAACATGGTTCCTCTCAAGAGTGATAAACATGTGATACAACTAGACAAAACCCAGGTGAAGGTCATGGCAGAACTCAAAGATGTAATGATCAGAATAGCGATGCATCCTAAGTTTGTGCAAGTGATTGACATCATTATAGTAGACATACCAGAAGATCATGGGTTACTACTAAGCCAATATTGGTATGAGAAGTTAAATGGATACTTTAGCATAGATTGGGCACACCTTTGGTTACCATTAAAAGGGCATAAAAATATGATCAAAATTGATAGGGAAAGATATATTAAACATATGGTCACTGATCTAGAAACCCTAAATGAACTTTCATCAGTAGATTTCCTTATCTTAGGCAATTATTCCTGTGATTCCTACTTCGACAAATTCCCCCCCCTCTCATCTGATGTCCCTCTCACTCAAAATTCTGAAATGGTGTTTCAAGAGAAATCGCCGATACTGACAGAGGAAACCATCTTCTATCAAGAACCGGTGCTAGAAATCATGAAACAAAAGGTAAAAGAGAAAGAAAATGATAAGAGAGAGGAAACAGATAACCTTCACTCACATATTTGGACCATATACTTTGATGGATCTAAATCACAGGAAGGGTCTGGGTCAGGGTGCATCCTCATTGATCCAAAGGGTAAACGTCATTTCCTATCTTGTAGACTTGAGTTCGAATGCACAAACAACATCGTCGAGTATGAAGCTCTAGTACAAGTGTTAAAGAAAGCCATAGAATTAAACGTCAAGGAATTGAAGGTTTTTGGAGATTCTTAGATTATCGTTAGACAAGGAATACTATACATTACAATTCCCTGCACCTAAATAATTATCAACAGGAAGTGCATAGGTTAATAGAGCATTTTGAAGCTTTCAATATTACAACGATCCCCAGAGAAAAGAATATCCTTGCTGATTCCCTGGACACAACTGCTTCAAGGTTGTCACCTTTAGAAGATTGTGAAGCCTCCTGGTTCACTATAGAACTACTCTACAAACCATCGGTGTCTAAAAACATTTCTAATTGGAAGGTCTTTGAAGGGGATGAACAGATCATAAACATTATGACTAACCAAGATAATTTCAAAGACTTGGCCATTGAAGATGAACTATTTCAGGAAGAATCAACAAACCCTGATCCTCGGACAGGTCAACCAGCTGACAAATCGAGGTCTCACATGATCCTGAAGGGGATAAATAATTTATAAAATCTTTTTGACTTGAAAGAAATATTTAAGGGACCCAAAAACGTAAAGACCGATAGTTCATGTCCCATGCATGAAACTATAAATCTAGGAACCCCGGAAAACCCCAAGAATGTAAATATCGGTAAGAAAATATCTGAGGAAGGAAAGGCCTATGTCAAAAATTTTAGACAATATCAAGATGTATTTGCATGGTCCTACTGAGATCTGAAAACTTATGATACTCGTATCATTCAACACATTATCCCATTAAAACCTAAAGTGAAACCCTTCCAACATAAGCTCTCAAAGTACCACCCATCCCTAGAACCTCTCATGTGTCAGGAGTTAAAGAAACTATTTGATGCCAAGATCATTTTTCAAGTTAGACATTCTGCATGGGTAGCGAATTTGGTTCCTATGAGGAAAAAGTAAGGAGAAATCCACTTATGCGTAGATTTTAGGTGTTGGTTGTGGAGCCTGATTATCTTCCTGATTCATAGGTCCTTGCTTTCAGCTGTGTTTATACCCCATGAAGTATTTACACCCCAGAAGTATGTACACTCTTCCACGTGGGGGAGTGCAGAGGGGGGTACCCCCTCTGCAGGGTTTGGGGGCAAGCAAGCCCCCAGCGGGGGTTCGGGGGAAAAGCCCCAGAAGCAAAAATTGCCTTGTAAAAGTATATTGTAATTTCATTGTAAAACTGGACCGTTCATTATAAGGTCGCAGATCTAACGATAGAGATTATGTTAGGGTTTTTTTTCCCTAGAATGAAACCCTCTTTTATGAGGGAAATGTATTGCGGCTATGGATTATGGTGAATATTGTATTATGAGAGAGGAGACTATGAGAGAAAGAAGAGGAAGTTACAATGGGTTTTGTTGTAGGTTGTATCCCTTCATTTGTTGAATAATAATAAAGGAAGGTGTTATCACTCCAGGAAACTCTCCTAGGCTATAAGTCGGAGATACCTAGTAACTAACTCTTTTTGAAGCAATTTTCTAAATAATTGAAATGGGTTGTGGATCAAGGTGAATAACTAGAGGCTGGACTGTGCTTTTAGGACTGTCTAAAGATACAAAATTTCACAAGGCTTTCTAGCACCGTGGTCAGATAAAGTTTGATTAAATGGGGGAAAGAAAACAGCTATTGAACCAGATTATGTTTCATGCCAACAAACACAATGGGTCTAACAACCAAGAAATAACTTATGATAATCAACTAAGAAAAGTTATCAGTGAGATGACAGTCGCTGCAAATTGAATGAGCTTCAACAAAGGACTTCCACTCATAAGCTATAAAAGAAACAAAAGAGAAAATCTGACACAGAACTAAAAGAAGCTTGTAATCTTTTATAAAATAAGAATAAGTCTGAGAATTACAGTGACAACACTAAAGTATTCCAAGTCGAACCTTTGTTTGATATCAAAACAGGCATTTTATAGCCTTTACAAACTGTTGAACAGATCCTAAAAACATGGATCTGTCATTGAATGAAAACAGTTCTATTCTATTTAAACAACTTTAAAATTAAAATCTTCAACAGCTAAATTAAGTGATCAAATCTGTCTTCAGTCTTCAAAAAGTCGTCAATTTCCCCCTTCAGCTTCAGCATCTGCAGTGTGGTGGAATAAAATGACACCTGTGTATGACTGTTGAATTTTCCAGTATTCGTGGCCGAGTTTTTAGGAAATGGTTCTTTGATGTGTAAGCAAAATCCCTCGAATCTCTGA
>ML814509.1:108910-125819 GCA_009831015.1 Picea engelmannii | reverse complement strand
TTGCATATGGTTGAGGTATGTTCCATGGTTATCTCTTTCTGTTATTTGCTGCATACACACATATAAACACATCTAAAGGGTAGATCAACAAAGTGTTTGATGAAATACCTCACTCAGAAAAAGTTTTAAAAAGACACCAAAACGGTGATGATCCTTGCATAATGGCTTGGGATCATTACAGGGAGTGTGATGTTGGGCATCACACCCCTCCCCCTTATGCTTTGTTGCACCATGAGGTGGAAGGGGGGAGGGAGATGCTAAATTATAAAGGGGACGGGTGCGATGCCCAACATTTCCCTGCCCCCACAACAAAGCATAATGGGGAGGGTGGCAATGACCAACATCACGCTCCCCCCTTCCCCCTCATGACATGAGGTGGGTGCCCAACATAGGGGGGATGGGGGAGGGTGATGCTGGGCATCAAAACCCTCCCCATTATTCTTTTTTTTGATCAACAAATCCCTCCCCCCTATTCTTTGTTGTGATCCCACATCCCACATTTTGAAAAAATGACTAAGCGTGGGATATACAAAAGAGAAAGTATGAACACAAGACTCGAACTTTGATAAAAAAATGTTGATATACACCTCCTTGGCCAAAAAGACCCTTTGAGAGTCAAGTTACAATAAGATATAAGAGAGATGGCAGGTAATGGGAAGACCATGAGACTAAACTTCAAGTTCCCAATCCTCTATCTCTTTTTCTCTCCTAGTTTAATTTTTATTTGTTCCTTTTTCCTCTTTTTCTCTCATTTCTTTTATTTAATTTGTTTTATTGCTTGCATTGTATTTTATGTTTTTATCTAACCTTCATTAAATGTCTAATTACACTTGTAGGAAATGAGTCTTACTACCATTTGCTTGTGTTTGGATCGATTTAGGATCAATACAAACCTATATCATTTGTCACTTGGTGGGATATGTGTGTCATTAAGATATCTTGTGTACTCGGCATGGGTCTCAAAGCCTTGACCATGGTTGATGAAGGAAAACAAGGGCCCTATGATTGAAATTATTCTTATATGGATCATAATCTTGGGCCTCCGAATGAGATATGGGCACCATGGATGGGTCTTGAGGCTTTGACCATGCTCATGGGAGAAAATGAAGGGTCTCAAGAACTAAATGAAGTTTTTAAGGCTCATAAGCCACAAGTGAGTCCTTGAACCACTACAGAGGCCCTTTAGATGGGATATTTGGAATCAATTTTGGATATGGGTGCCATTAGGAGGTTTTGTGCACCACATATGGGTCTTTAGATCTTTACCATGATAGGAAGAGGAAATAAAGGACCCCAAGTCATATATAAATATTTTAAGGCTCTGGTTCATGAACATAGCCTCAAAGCACCACATAGGGCCTATAAAAATGATCTTTGATATTTGACTGGGATATGGATTCCTACATTATTTTTTTCATATCATGGAAGGATCCAGGGGTCTTGACGATGGTAAATTAGGGAAAATAAGATCCATATAACTTAAATGAAAAGTCCAGAGATCATGGGATAAAAGGATGTCTTGAACCATTACATACACCTTTTAGAGGAGATATTTGGCCACTTGTTGTTGGGAAAAACACCCTACGGACTAGCAAATTAGGGCCTACTTTGCATGCAAATTTGACCGAATAGAAAACTACTTTTTTACTTACATCCCAAGATTTAAATCCCTTTTTCTCAGTAAATGCATGGAAAAGGACCACCTACCTTATTACTGGCATTCGATGTCGATCCTTCGTTGTGCTTGATTACTTGTTTTCTCTGCTCCTTCCAAAGATGACCTGCACTTAAGACAGACAACAACTATGCATGCATGCTACTTCTATACTCAAGGGTTAGAAATCAAACATAAATCAATCAAACTATAGACAATTCATGATTTGGGACGGGAAAAGTATTATTTTATTACTTAAAGTGAATCAACTTACAAAAGATGAGACCGGCCACTGCTCCTTGAACCTGATCCTGGGCTCCTCTTCTTCTGTCCTTCAACTTATTTGCATTAAATATCCTTTGGCATCAGGAAAGGCTAAAGGGTTGGGACAATGGATTACATAAATGAGAGGAGTTTCTTCGCTATATTTTTTCCTCCTCCAAATGGTACCCCTACCCCTTCTTTTATAGGCTAGAAGGAGCTAGGGTCTCAGCTTTTGTAAGTTGATTCACTTTAAGTAATAAAAGAATACTTTTCCCATACCAAATCATGAATTGTCTATAGTTTGATTGATTTATGTTTGATTTCTAACCCTTGAGTATAGAAGTAGCATGCATGCATAGTTGTTGTTTGTCTTAAGTGCAGGTCATCTTTGGAAGGAGCAATGCAAACAAGTAATCAAGCACAATGGAGGATTGACATTGAATGTCGGTAATAAGGTAGGTGGTCCTTTTCCATGCATTTACTGAGAAAAAGGGATTTAAATCTTGGGATGTAGGTAAAAAAGTAGTTTTCTATTCGGTCAAATCTACTAGCAAATTAGGGCCTACTTTGCATGCAGATTTGACCGAATAGAAAACTACTTTTTTACCTACATCCCAACATTTAAATCTCTTTTTCTCAGTAAATGCATGGAAAAGGACCACCTACCTTATTATCGGTGTTCGATTTCAATCCTCCGTTGTGCTTGATTACTTGTTTGCACTGCTCCTTCCAAAGATGACCTGCACTTAAGACAAGCAACAACTATGCATACATGCTACTTCTATACTCAAGGGTTAGAAATCAAACATAAATCAATCAAACTATAGACAATTCATGATTTGGGATGGGAAAAGTATTCTTTTATTACTTAAAGTGAATCAACTTACAAAAGCTGAGACCGACCACTGCTCCTTGAACCTGATCCTGGGCTCCTCTTCTTCTGTCCTTCAACTGCTTTGTGTTAAATCTCCTTTGGCATGAGGAAAGGCTAAAGGGTTGGGACAATGGATTACGTAAATGGGCAGAGTTTCTTCGCTATATTTTTTCCTCCTCCAAATGGTACCCCTACCCCTTCTTTTATAGGCTAGAAGGAGATAGGGTTTTGGACGAACCCTCGGCCGTGCATGGCCGAGAGTTTCAGTTAATTGACCCATAGCTTTTTGTTCCGTCAGAAACTTTCCTTTTTTTGTGATTTTGTAGGTACATGTGGGCTGCTGTGAGCCAGCTAGCGTGTACACGCGTGCAGTAATGGGTTAGGGTGCGTGGGCCTTGACACAAGAGAATTTTCAAAGAGTTGTTCAGCAGAGTTTTGGAAAAGAAGGGATATGAGTTGGCCTGATGCCAGGTAAGCATGTGTGGTGCAATTTAGGGTTATAACAGATGCCCCCTAATGTGTGAGTTCAGAAGAGCATCTGATGGCTGAAATACATTACCAATATTTACTTATGTGCCGAATGATTGAGCCCAAGGATCAGGAACTAGGAGGTGCCATCTGCAAAATAACAAATGTCTCACCAAGGCAGGCATACCCATGCTCGGGATAAAATAGAACCATGGCTGCCAATCAAATACATTGTAGATCCATGTCAAATAACTATAAAGATTAGCCACGAATAATACACAGTGGAGCTACATCTCGAAATCAGAAAGATATACATATAGAGTATCCATCTTCCAGAAGCTGATTCGGCCTGATGGCTGGACTTCAGAGCTCAAGCAACAATTTCAAAATATTCTAAAACTTGGGTAGGAGTGTAATATGAGTGTACGAATGCACTACCCAGAGGTCTTCGATGGCTTGTCGATCGTGGACTTGATAATCTTGATGATCGGACTGAAGGCTTCAGTGATTTCGAAAAAGGACTTGATTGGACGTTCAGGATGGTCGGGTATGCGGACAAGAGACATATTGCAGAGGGGCCGACTCAAGCTTAGTGACAAACTTCCCTTGGACAATAGCACGACAAGTGATGAGACTCAGGAAACCTATATGTTAATCATAAGTCTACGAAGCAGGAGGCAATGCAAACTCTCCATATGTTTGGAAGAATAACCAAACGGTGGAGGACACAACTCTATATAGCGAGAAAAATCTTCCTAAGGTCGTACTACATCCCATAGTCAGATGAACAAATGGACAGATGTGCTTTATCCAAGGGCTACTCATTATGCTGCCAATAAATAAAATACCTTTCCCTTCCTCTTTTTGGGGTATATTTGATTTTTTTGTTCTTTTCGATAATTTTTGGAAAAAGAATAAAGGAATATTACGTTACAATGGAGGAAAGAGTACTGAAAACATACAAGCTCAAGGCACAAGGACAAGACTGATGTTCTGGTAAAATGATACTCGGGGAAAATCCTCCGGCGGCCAAAGGTGTTAAGATGCAGAAGCAAACTGTCACAAGGTTGGTGGATAAGGTATGCAAATGCGGTTGATAGAACACACAATGGTAATGTCCTTCGATGTAAGTTTAACGAGCCCAGAGAAGGTAAGCTCGGTGGTTTTTCATATTTAGAGAGTCTAAAAAAGAATAAAAGGAGACTCTATTGGGGTACCTTTTTTCGAAGATAGTCTAGTCGGTTCGAAAAAGGGATAAACTAGCACCGATTAGACATCAATTCAAAACCATTTTAACGAGTGTGACAAGGACAAGATCACTCAGCTATTTTTTCACTTTTAAGGAGTCTGAAAAAAGCTTAACTATGGACTCCATCAGGAATATTCTTCTGGACCAATTTAACGAGTGTGAAAGAATAAGTTCACTCGACGATCTTTTCAATTTTAGGGAGTTTGAAAAGAGCTTAACTATGGACTCCATGGGGGCTTCTTTTTCGTAAATTTAGTCCCTCGGGCCCGAAAAAGGAATAAAATTATACCTGAGAGTACTCTTCTAAAGAATGGGAATTCGATAGAGTATACCTTTTTTCGTATAGTTGACCGTCCAAACCGAAAAAGGGGTAAACTACCGCCGGACAGACGTGACTTCAAATTTCATTTTAACGACCGTGAAAGGCCACAGGATCGCTCGACAATCTTTTCATTTTTAGAGGGTCTAAAAAGGGCTTAAAAGGAGACCCGTTATTTTTGGGAGTCCTGAGGGTGAGACAAAGAGCGAAAAAGAATCACGCAAATGAGGCTCAAACTCATATTCAAGAAAGACTATACGGACTCCCGAGCCTACAGTGTTTTTAGAAACGGCATGGACACCATAATGCAACCAGGACCTACCTAGGGCATCCATGTTCTGGTAAGCTCTACCGCCAAGTTGTGACACTTCTAAAGAAAATATGATGGTTCTGTGTCACAACCTGATGGGATCGATCCTATACTAGAGGAAAAAGACAACGAGGAGCAAAAATCAGGCTGGTAATCTAACCTATATGCTTAAGTTGATTTTTGAAATTTTTTATGGACTGTCAATATTTTCTCAAAACTCAAAAAAAATGTCCCAATACCCGATCAAATCCCTCCCATATAACTCTTGAATCACTCTAAATGGTTTTTGGTATAAAGAAATTGATAAGGGAGGCCAAAAAAGTGACAAAAAGAGGCCAAAAAGTCTATAAATAGAAGCTGGCAGCTCATTATCACCATTGTTGATTTGGAAATTGACTCTGGAGCCAAAAGACCCCCTTTGCCAAAAATAGTGATTCTGGGAGCTACAGCGGACGAAACGAACTTTTGTTTGGACCAAGTAAGTACAAAATTCCTTATCTAGCTATTCAATACTTCAATTTCATTTTTTAGATTGTTTTTTGGGTGGGCGTCGACCTTAAAAAGGTTGGCCCTAGGTACACGCGGTCTGTCTCTGGACAAGCCGCGTGTACATTCGGGCAGTGTAAAGTCTGCCCATGTGTACACATGACTGTCACCTCTACAGCCCACATGTACACCCCTTTTGTAGTGAAAATAAAACCAAAAGCAAGTATTGACCCTCCTTCACCTTGTTATGTTGTCAGGATGTATGTCCAGTGGAGGGAAAGGGAGCATGAGGCAATCAATGAGTTGGTTGCAGCAGATCCGAATGTCATGGTCATGTTAATGCAATGCGGTTTACTAAAATTCTTTCTATGTCCATTTATGCGCGCACAACCAAGGCTATTGAATGCCTTGATTGACTACTAGCACCCTGATGCAGAGGCTTTTATGCTAGAGGGGCAATCACTGGTGCCCACCACCGAGGATATCTACTTTCTGACTGGCCTCTCAAGGAGGGGGGAACCAGTCAACTTTCGGATGTTTCCTGTGGGACCGAGCAAGATCTCGAAACTGATAGCCAAGCATTGTGAGGTTGGGATTGACCGTGTGGGCTCCCAGGTACCTATTAGTAAGATTACTAGCTTAGCATTGCAGACAATATTGTTACTGATTGGGCGGATTACCGGCTCAGCAGCCTTGCATCAGGAATCTCTCGCACAGATGAACTGTGCTATCCAGTGCTTGAATGCACATATTTTTTACTAGAGTACCACACTACTCGAGTGCATGAATAGGAAATTGACAGATTGTTGATAGTGGACACAGAGGAACTTCGGGTTCGGGACCATCTTGTGTTCATTCTTTTTTGAGAGAGTTTCGAGTTTTAGTCCTCGGGTTATAGTATGAGGACATCAGGCCTCATTCCCTGCAGTGTGTAGATGGGTAGTATTACTGCCGCGATAGGGTAGTGGAAGGATCGTTGAGTCCTTTGATGATGATTTATTTGCGTGGTTGTCACGACAGATCCCTGTGATTGAGGACTACCCATATGCAGGGATATACTTTTCTAGAGATCTTGAGATACCCGTGCCTCCTGGTGAGGAGTGAGGGGAGATGGGTAAGTCTCCACCTTTGTAGTTTTTTTGTTTGCATATGTAATATTTATGTCATTTTTGTTTATATATATCATTTTTTTGTATGCCAGAGTATTTGATGGATAAACGTTTGTTGCATGCAGATGTGGGACTCATGCGACCTGCCAATTATGCACGAAACAGGCGTCGTCCACGGCCAGAAGCCACGGCTGCTGCTGTTGGGGGAGCAGCAGTAGCAGGGAACCTCCCAGCCGGAGACGCTGAGAGGGTCCTTAGACGAGTTGAACGGAACTTCACTGTGCTCACTCGCACAATCCCGATGGTAGAGATAGAGGACCTTCCGCCATCCATGTAGCCTCACGTAGTGGGGGCACCTCGGACATGGGTCTGATTGTTTAGGCGTTTATCCCGTGTTGTGGATGATTATAACAGGGCCCATAGGCCCTGAACCTACTTAGACTTTTTGTGTGCTACGAGCACCTACTTGTATATATTTTTTGAGGGAATAAGCCCGGTGACTCGTTACTATTCCCATTTTTTAGGCACTTGCGTCCATCTATGTACTCTGGTTATTTTATGATGTTATATATGGTTTTTATCTTTTGTGTCTTATGGATTCTGTGTGCAAAAATGTATTTACATGTTTATTTCAATGTTCTTTCATATGTGTGCAAGATGCCAATCTAAAATTTGATTAGCTAGAGTATTTGTAATTTGGTTTAATCTGCTAGGAACATGAAAATATGTAATATAATCAAAGTTTCATTCTAAGAGACGTACCCTAAGGAATCGTCGGTGTAAAGTTGGATCATGAACCTCGTATATTTTGTTTAGCTGCGACACAACTAGTTGAGCGTCGCAATAGACCCGAAGATGAGAGATGCCCAATGACAAGGCATCACGAAGCAACTCGATAAATGCACTATACTCGGCGACATTATTTGTGGTGTCACCTAAGCATATACCTCTGGAAGATAACAACTGGCCCTGAGGTGTAAAGATTACCCAAGCTACGGAGGCAAGCCTCCGCATGTGTCGACTAGCACCGTCTGCATACCCAACGAACACCTTGGAATCACTTGACATCTGCCATATTGACGAAAGATAACATCAATAACATGTCCATAACACTTAAAAGAAACTTAAAAAGTAATAGTACAAAGACTATACATATGTTACAGAAAGTTATCCATAGTGACTTGTCTATGAGTAATACTTCTTGAGCTAGATCCCATTTCTAGGCTCCGCCAAAGCATTCCCTTCAAAATCAACCAAATAATAAGCACCCTTTTTTAATACCTCTTTTATAATGAAGGGTCCGAACCACATGGGTTTAAACTTTCCTGCCGCCAGGGGGTCCTTATCTTGGTCATAGACCAGGACAAGGTCGCCCTCAGAGAAAATATGAGGATGAATAGACCTATCATATTGACACTTGACCTTATGTTTGTGAGCCTCGTTGGCCAGGGCCGCATCACAACGTTGCTCATTGAGCTGCTCAAGGTGTATTAACCGTTCTTCAAGTGAAGAAGTGTCTGGCAATAATTGTACTGCCAATTTTAGAGATGGGATCTGAAATTCGATGGGCAAGACTGCCTCCAACCCGTAAATGAGTTGAAAAGGTGAAAAACCGGTTGCAGTCTTAACATATGTTCGGTAAGCCCATAATGCCGAGTATAACATCAAATGCCAATTTGACTTGGCTGAGTTGATAGTTCGTTGTAGAATAGTCTTAAGAGTTTTGTTTACAGCTTCTACCTGCCCATTGGCTTGGGGGTAGTAAGGTGATGAATGCTCATGCTGTAACCCAAGCTTTGATGTTAATTCAGTCATCATTTGGTTCTGAAAGTGGCTTCCATGGTCAGTGACAATCTCTCTCAGGATGTCAAACCTTGCTATGATCTGGTTGAATAAGAAGAGAGTTGCAGTCTCTCCATCATATTTAAACATTGGCATAGATTTGACCCACTTAGTGAAGTAGTTGACAGCTACAATGATATAGCGATGCCCCCTTGCTGACGGGGGTTGCATGTAGTGTAATCAATCCCCCACTTAGTGAAGGGACCAACTGTGATGACAGGAAACATAGGAGCGGGATGTGCCCTCATCTTCCAAGAGAAGATTTGGCACGGATGACACTTCTTGACCGATTCAATACAATCTTTGATAAGTGTCGGCCAAAAGTAACCTGCTCGTAGAATCTTTTGGGTTGTTGCCAACCCAGATAAATGACCGCCATAAGCTCCAGTATGGAAATCGTTGAGCACGATGATGTCCTCCTCATGAGTGAGACATCGATGTAAGATGCAGTCTACACCTCTCTGATACAACGTATCATTGAGTATGAGATAATTCTTAGCCTGATGGCGTATCCGCTGACGCTCGTCACGAGAAGCAGAGGTGGGTCATTTCAAAGTCTGGATATAGATAAGTATATCTTTGTACCAGGGATCTGAAGATGCAATCAAAAACATATCTCCCCGAATAGGAGATTCCTCAGACACAACGTCACCTGACTCAACTGAAAGTTCCAAAATAAGCTCTGCGAAGACCAATGACTTCTTGGACTTTGCGGAAACAAAGTCTAAGTCAAATTCTTGGAGGATGACTATCCATGTACTGATTTTTCCGCCTATAACTCATCGTGTCAACATGTACTGGAATGGATTTGACAGCAATGATGGTGGTCTTGTGAAACAAAACATAGTGACGAAACCATTCAACATCATGAACTGCCACCAATGCAAGTTTTTCGATATGAGAATAATTGAGTTCTGGTCCTATGAGGCCTCGACTCAGGTAATAGATCGCGTATTCTAAGAACGAATCAACTTCCTGAACTAAAACCATGCCAATGGTTAACTCTGCAGCAGCCAAATATAATAATAAATCTTTGTTATAGTTAGGTGGTCGTAGCAGAGGTGCGGTTGTGAGGGTGTGTTTTAATGTGTCGAAAGAGCATTGAGCGGCTTCGTCCCAGAAAAAAATGAACGTCTTTCTTTAGTAAACGCATAAATCCCTTGGTGATTTCAGCATAGTTGGCGATGAAGCGTCGTAAGAAGCTTGCCTTGCCTTGTAGAATCTAAATTTGTAGGATTGTGCGTGGGGGGGGCAACTGGATTATTGCCTCCACCTTAAGAGGATCAACCATGATCCATGTTGTTGATATGATGAAACCTAACAAACATCCTGACGTTACACAGAAGCTGCACTTGTTTGGATTCAAGCGAATCCTAAAGTAGCGACAACGTTCGAAGATTAGTCTAAGATGTGTGGGATGATCCATTCGCTTGCGAGAGCGTGATGCTAAATCATCTAGATAGGCCTTGACTATATGTTTGAGGTCATGAAAAACAAAAGACATGGTCCGCTGGAATGTGGCTCCAACATTTTTAAGGCCAAAAGGCATCTTACGATATGTGAATGTACCCCATGGATAAATGAATGTCGTTTTGTGTTGGTTTTCAGGTTTGATTTGGATTTGAATATATCCCGAAAAACCATCCATGAAAGAAAAGGCTTCACAACCAGCACATTCATCAATGATCTGGTCAATGAATGGTGTTGGAAAATTATCTTTGGGACATGCCTTGTTCAAATCATGGAAATCGGTACATACACGAATTGTGCCTTGTTTTTTATTGACCAACACAGGATTTGACAACCATTGAGTCAAATGGATAGGATAAATAAAACCTGCCTTTAGCAATTTCTGAACCTCAATCTTGATGGTTGTTGCTTTCTTGGGATTGACTGGACAAAGTTTTTGTTGAACAGGCTTGGCATCAGGATACATTGTGATTTCATGTTCAACTATTTTCGGATCGATACCTGGCATTTCCTCATAAGACCAGGCAAAAACGTTGCGGAATTCTTTGAAAAGATCCGTGTAAATTTGAATCTCTTTGGGGGAGAAAACTGCTCCGACAAAGACATTCTCCACGACGCCAGGGTTTTGGGAGATGTTGATGGGTATAGTTTCAGCAATAGTCACCATATTTCCCTCAACATAAATTTCCTGCGTATGTAAGAGATTAATAGGACATGGTTGATCACCCGTCATGGTAACGGTGAATTCTCCTGCTTCAATTCGGCTTAACTCTAGGAGGAAATATGATCTGTGATGAGATCTTCCCAAGGTTTTTTCGGACTAGTCAATGCTTCGATTACTGCTTCATGAGAAGGCAAGACTAAGTCTAACGAATCAACGTTAGCGAGAGAACCCTGAGCCCAAATAGGCTCTAGAAATAGATCTAACTCTTATGTAGGAGTCAGATTAGGGTTAGATGAACATTGTTGGACTAAAGAGTACACTACCTCAGTGGCAGACAAGGGAATGGACATGCCTGAGTGCCCTGTCTCATCCATCGTGGCTGATGGGGAAGGAAGAATCCAAGGATCCTCAAAGTAAGTCGTGCGGAACGACGAAACTTGAAAAATATCAACCTTATGGTGGTTAGATATAAGTTTGATATCATCGTGAGGAGTTGGGAAATCAAAGGTACCCATCAAGGACAGGCACAAACCAACTCCTATGTTAACGACACTTGGTTGAGGATTATCAATCATTGGGACCGTGGATGCCCACAAAGCTGGGTCAGGTCTGGAGAAAGACAGTTGATCGATGGTCACTATTCAAACCTTGTGTGGAAACAACAAGACTCAGAAAACTGTAGCGACCACAGCTTGCATAGCATAAGTCCAACTTCGTCCTAACAAGAGGTTATAGTCGAGGGGAGCATCGACTACCTCTACTTCGACACACACAGTTTTCCCTCCTAACTGCACGGGGAAAGAAGGAATGATGCCATGTGTTTGGAATGAATGACCATCGAAAGAAGTGAGGAGAGTAGGTGATGGAGACAAAATGAGATGGCCAATGGCCTTCCAGCATGTCGAGGCACCCTCGTCAACCACCGTGCAGAAGATATTCCGAGTAAAATTATTTGTGGGGTGAGCCACTACTATCTGAAACGCTACATGGTAAGGCAGACGAGGTTTTAAGTCAGTTGTATCTAACATGATGGTGCCCAGATTACAAGTCTCAGTAGAGCCCAAAGCGGTGAACAAGGCTTTCCTCTGAGCAAGGAAGATTTGGAGGACCTCCAAAGTAGACATTGCACAAGGGGTTTGTGATAAATCCTCCACCACAGAGTAATTCTGGGTGGCCCTTGTGTTTGGGTTGTGAGAAGATTTTTTAAATGCACCCTTTGGAATGCGTGTCATTGTTTCTCCCAACATCTTCTCAATCTATAGAGGAAGAGATGGGAGATCAGCTTCTTTACCCTTCTCAGAAGCTCTTGGTTTACTATAGTCGTGCGCTCTAGTTGATATGAAATCATCACCCCTAACCATATATACGTTCGCGGATGAGGGATTGTTTGGAGGCGGGCAGGTTTCTTGGCTGCCCCCTTCTGTGCTTGTAGAGGCTTGAGTTAGATTTTGCCCATGTTGAAATGGATTAGTCAACATTGCTTCCTGTTGCTGTGTGACAAAATTTTGGGCCTCTGCAAATCAAGGACAAAGATGGGTTAGGTGGTCTTCCACGCACAAGTTGCATGGATACCTTGCCTTTCGTTTTTTTGTGTTGTCCCCGCCATCATTATCAGTGGGTTTTTTATCCCCCTTACCCTTATTTCATTGTTTTTTCTTCCCTTCAGGTTGCTGGGTGGCCTTTGGGTTAGTCGACTGCACAGTGTGTACTTTCGACGTTTGGGTAGGGGGAGTAGCCAAAGTAGTAGTTTGGCTAGCTACTGTGTGTTGTATGGATAACTGTTGCAACTGTTTTGTCAATTGCTCAGCAGTCTTGGTTTGTGCTGAACCAACAATACCATCGGCATGTGCTCAAGCTCTCTGTCTAGTTTTATCCAGTATCGAACGTGGCACATCTGGCAATATGTTGTATAATAAACCAGACTTAGAATATATGAGCTCAAACTGTTGGGCCCTCATGATGGCATCTTCCTCGGAGAAAAATTTGGATGTCGCGATGTCTTTGGATAGCTGTGGGACCAAATACTTAAGGAATCACTCAAGCAGGAATGTTGGTGGGACTGGTACTTTGATTAAACTTTTCTGGCATCTCCACTCTCGAATATGATCAGAGATATGGTCTGCTATTGTCTGTTCGAAATTGGCGAGCAACTCTATGCCAGCATCGCATCTCACAGGTAAATGGAAATGGTTAAGGAAGGCCATCGCCAGTTCACCAAAAGAAGAGTATCTTGAGCGATCGAGATTGATGTACCATTTTGCAGCACTCCCAATAAGAGTACATTGAAACAATCGCAACTGTACGGAGTCATCTTTCAATGAGTTAGATGAGCACCAAAGATGAAAGTTAGTCACATGATCACCTGGATCTTCATTAGGCTTCGCCTCGAACTTTGGAATGTCCAAAGGAAACTTCGTCGGCATAGGAGGCCAATGTGGATCATGAAAAATAGGATCATTTAACAACCTTGTCAAATCTGGCAAGTGTGAAGTCGCCAGAAATGGTAGTTTGGGTTGCTGCTGATAACCTAGGAAAAAGGGTCCTGGAGTTTGACTGGCACTAGGTTGCCAGAAAAATTTTGGCAGCTAGCCCGGATTCTAATAGAAACCATGGCCCTAACCAGTATAAGGATTTTGCATCTGTGGAGACATCATCGGCTGATTTCCCAAAAGGACATAGAGTGTTGGGCATGCATTGTATTCAAAGGACTTTGGGAAGGATTACCCCATGCCGGTCTTGCTGGGAGAGGCATAGTAGTCTGTCTGGGGTTCCATTGACTGTGGAAAGAATTACCCCAGAATGACATTCAGAAGGAGGGAATGGATCCTTGTCTTGAATTCCAAGGTCCTGCTATGTGTGTCCCCTATGCAGGAATAGTACCTTGCGCAGGAGTAGATTGTCCAAAAATGGGTTTACCCCTAGACGAGAAAGAGGCTGACGAGAAAGTGTTGTTACCAAACATTTTTTTCCAAGAAAACGGTGTTGAACCTACCGGCATACTGTGCGAAGGGGGTCCCTGACTCCCTGCTCCAAATAAACTAGTGTGTGTAGGTTGCCCGATGGACTACTGATGTGGACCACCAAGAGAAGGGGATGAAGGAGGAATATGACCTCTTGCATAAGAAAAAGCATTAAAAGGGACAGGGGTGCCCCCAAGGTGACCTTGCAGAGGAGCGTTATAGATCCCTACCCCTAGACCCAAAGTCTGTAAAGTGGAGTAGGTTAGTATAGGACTTGTTCCCGAACTAGGCATACCATATGAAAATGGAGGGACTGTCACACTAGGTGTGAAGGGGGTTGTGGCCGCAACCATAGACGAGTTCGGTCCACTGTGCGACGTAGTTACGACCGAGACCATGGTGGCTTGGACCGACGATGGTAAGTTAGGAGATGACTCTCCTGTGGTGGCAACTGTGATGGGAATTGACGAAATCCCTGAAGGATTAACAACATTTGTTTCCATTGCTATGTGAGGTACTGCCTGGCGTTCGTGAAATTGGATTGGTACAATAAACGGTGCCAATATATTAGTGGTTGGGGTTTCAACTGAGCCAAGAGTGGATGATTTAAGGTTCAAAATGGTTGGTTCCTCTGGGAGTTGCTTGGGCACAAAGGTTTGTAACTCGGTCGCTTCAAAAGACCCTTGTTGGTCTAGCTTCCGCCTTAATGGTGGCAGGGGTGGCTCCAATGTAATTGGTGGTAGGCCAAGAAGCCTTCGTGACCGATGTATCTCGGGATCCTCCACTGTGTGAGAAGAGCCAAGACACGCTAAGGTATTCTAAACATTCAAAAGTAACACACACTAAAAAGAATCCCCTAAGAGATAAGACAAGCAATCACTAAACTTATTTGGAAGAACAGTTACAACAACCAACACTAGAGCAACTTACCAGTGCAAGTGAAACTTGAACACAGAAGCACCCTCCGGGTATACTCTGAAAAGCGTGGCCCGATGTCTATTCTAGGTACCACGGTATACCCTCGTAGTCACCTGTTTATGTCCCTAAAAATATTGGCAACTAGGTTGCCAGCACGCGAACAGTCACCAGGCGGTTACAATCGAAAGTCGGGTAGACCACAATGAGCAGGGTATAGAGCCCGAAAACTATCAAGGGTATCGATAGAAAATGGTCCAGAAGACAACTGAGGACCTCGAACAGATTCGAGACCCATGAAGCCCCGTAGAAAATGAAAACGACGAAATCCCAAAACAAGCCCTCTATATGTGTTCTCCACTACGATTGGTCTGGCTTTGGAGGGGTTATCTCTACTACCTTTCCTCACGCGACCTCGTGTTTATCCCCTGTGTTAGAGGGGGGTCCCGGATAAATTCCACAAAACTGGACTTAGAAACTCCCTATCTCAGACTCCAATGTTTGGTTTTGAATGGCCTTGAAGAGTTTCCTCTCCAACCTAATCCAAGGCCCTAGTCCTGAACTAGTTTGTGAACCCTACAAACATAAAAGTCTAGTAGATTTTAAAATTAGCGTTGCTTTTATGGCTTTGTCTTACGTTATGGGGTATGAAGGTGAAACTAGATGATGTGTAAAATATGAAAGAAAAAATGAATGAAACAACTGGAAACAAAAAACTTTTACTAAATGAAAAATTTCAACAACTTTTCACAAAGAAATATTTTTATTTTTTTATTTTATTTTATTTTTTCCTAAGATTTTATACAGTAAACTCAAAGGAATTTCGCTCGAATACGAGCTACTTATGATCTAAGTGAACTACAAAAAACTTACGAAACAAAATACTTTTCCCTAGCTAATGATGTAGAAACACACTTTTCAACCAAAGAAGAAAATGAAAAGAGAGATTTTTTATTTATTTAAATGCTAGTAAAGAAAAAAAGGGAAAATACCAACAAGCAAAAAACCAAGAAAAACAATTCTGTCTTAAAGCGCAGATCGCAAAGAATCAGAGTAAAGAATCACACAATGGCAATTGAAAAACAATGACTCTCACGCTTGTCTAAAAACCATAAACAATTTTTTTTTTATATTTTTCTGTCAACTATTAACTGAGAAAAAGAAGGCTAAGGGTAATATGAATCCTAAGCTACTGAATGTTCAAACATAGATTCAAACACCTGAGAGGAATACTTCTTATCAAAGGAGGGGATGACTGCCCCACCATGAACAAAAAGTAGCTTGTGCAAGCACACGACTGTCACTCAAACAGCACGCGTGACAACGTGTGCTGAACAGAGACAGAAGGCGTGTACACGTGGGCTGACCTTGTACAAGCTGTGTGGATATCTAAATTCTAAGAAAAAATATGAAAATATGCAGTCCAGACCAGGAAGAGGCCTCTGGTATTGATAACCAGGATCCCTTGAAGGCTTGGATACTCTTTCTAACAGAAAAGAAAACAAATAATGCAAGGAAAAATAATAAGGAAAAAAGAAAAGCAATCTGAGAAAGGACTGTTTAACAAGCAAGACTCAGACAGGATTCCAGAAAACCCCCTGAGAATGTGTGATCCTGACAAGGAAGAGGAGGACTGCCTCTAAGATTCTTTGAACTCCTACATGCTACTGCAATCTCTACAGCTAGCGTTCACATGCGGGTTGTCAGAGGATAGGGCGTGGGTACACGTGTTCAAGCCTTCTACAAGCCGCGTGTACCTTTGTGTGTCCCGAAAAATACAGTCAAGCAAAAGTCAAGGAAAGATGGTATGGAAAACCAAACTCCCTGCTAGCTCAGACTTTACAGAAAAACAAAAGACAGGCAAAGAAAAAAAAACCAGAAAACCTAGTCTTTTAACTACCCAAAAACTTAAATAAATCCAGGAACCCTAAAGAGTATCCTCCCCAGTACGGTCGCCAATTTTGTTGTTGGGAAAAACACCATACGGACTAGAAAATTAGGGCCTACTTTGCATGCAGATTTGACCGAATAGAAAACTATGTTTTTACCTACATCCCAAGATTTAAATCCCTTTTTCTCAGTAAATGCATGGAAAAGGACCACCTACCTTATTACCGACGTTCGATGTCGATCCTCCATTGTGCTTGATTACTTGTTTGCGCTGCTCCTTCCAAAGATGACATGCACTTAAGACAAACAACAACTATGCATGCATGCTACTTCTATACTCAAGGGTTAGAAATCAAACATAAATCAATCAAACTATAGACAATTCATGATTTGGGATGGGAAAAGTATTCTTTTATTACTTAAAGTGAATCAACT
>ML814509.1:78136-104877 GCA_009831015.1 Picea engelmannii | reverse complement strand
TTGGAGTCCAAATATTCATGTTAAAGGGACTATGTGGTGGTTTAAGGTATGGAACATGGCCTAGAAATTCATTTTCTATTTTTTTGAAAATAAATAATTATCTATTCATGAACATAAAAATACCATAACCTAATAATGAAAATCTCTTCAGGAACTTTCCAATGAGCTAAAGATCTCTAAAAATGGATGGTGGGGTAGAAATTCATGGCAAAATCAATAAAATATTTTGTATATTAAACATAATGCACACCTGAACAAGTGTGCACCTAAGTGTTTGCTCACTCTGTTGCTTCCAACTTAGGTTTGGTATGATGACCCAAAACAACAAAACCTCTATTTTTCAAAATGCCTTTCAATATCTTCATTTTTCATGTGATTTTTAAATAGGCTTCACAAAACATAGAAATTTATTTTTCTCTTGACATATATTGGAATCTTAAAATGTTATTTTTTGTTTCTCTTATAACTTTTATCCCTTAGCCATTTAAAAAAATTTATATATGAGGGAGATGTTAATATATATATATATATATATATATATATATATATATATATATATATATATATATATATATATATGGGTGTTGTCTAATTGATCTAGGTTTTTGCTCTTTCATCGAAGGTGACATAAATCTTCACCAAATCACAATTTTTTGTTGTTTAAATTGTATTTATGAATGTAGAAATGGATTTAGCGTGCTAAAACCCCAAGGCACATGGATTATACAGAAATAAATGGAGAATCAACAATTTCTTCCCTAATTTCAGGCAAATATCAAATATCCAAAAAACAAAAAGGTAAAATATCCTTGAGTATCTATAACCAAGACATCCCCAAAGAATTAGACGTATCCCTCGAAAGGTCTGAACATCCAACGTTATCGTCTAAGCAATCACTCATTAACCTCTCTCCCATTTTGGAACTTCTTCCATTTTAGACATGTTAAAATACTTGGATCTTCAATTCGTCTAGAACAACTCTACTTCCTACTTTCCTAAAATAACCCACATTAAATTTTCTACTCTCTGTCAATCTTGGTGACCTCGAATCCTCCACTTAGTTGTGTTACATGCAGAGTTTGGCAGGCTTGAAAAGTGTACTTATATCCACGTTCAACAACAATCTATAAACCAGTTCATCGTTGTTGCATTCATTTCCAACAAAACAACTTAAACACTATATAACATAGTCTGGCACAATATTCTTGTGTTCTTTTTTGATGCTGACATTCTGTGAATAACATAGTCTTGCATAGTCTTCTTGTGTTCTTTTTTTATGCTAACACATTGAAAAATTCTATGGAGTTAACTTATACTTTGCCAAGGTTAGTTGATCAAGTGAGCGACGATTGTAATATTATTCCCCAAGTTTGGATGATCATGTCAGTTGTGTACATCATGGGACTGGGATATAGCATAAGGATTATAACAAGAAAAATGTGTTGGATTACGGTTGCTATTAGACCAAACCCTGCAGGTGTTAATCTCTGCCACAATCATTAGAGTTAGAATGCCATGAAGGAATTAACCAATGTAGTGAAACTCATGATAATGTTAACCCAATGTCCAAAAAAATGACCATTGAATGTTCAAACAAGTGATGCATGTATTCTCATTGCCTCCAATAATTGACATGAGAAAATATAGCACCCATTCATATCTATAATACATGCCATGAGAAGTGAAAAAAATAACTCCTACTAAGAATATTCCCTCCATCTAGACTTGCAAAAAAAATGATATAATTAGAGGAATTCATTATATCTATTGTCGAGGAATGACAAAAGATTAGATGCATTATGAAATAGTTAATAGTTGTCACATTCCCTTCCCTGAATTCAATCCCTTTTCCATTTTTAGGTAACTCCTTGCTCCTAAACACTAAGGAAGACCTCAAGCTGAAAACAATAGTCATCTCTGACTCTGTCAATTAGGACCACCTTGAACCTTGTGGGGATAAATGGAAACTTCTGCATTCAACTCCCAAATTGTGAGGATACGAGTGGCCACCCACCCGTTCCACTAATTCAGAATTGCTCCACATCTTGGAAATGTTTCTACAGTTTTTCGGGTCCCAAACTTCTGAGGTTGTTTTGAGGCCCTAAATGACATTTTTTTGGTTATGAAGCACCTAGCATGTAGTTAAAGGAACATGCTAGGAAAAATGGAATGTGTACTCCTTGGATAGACCTTTTCTATGAGGTATCGAGCACCCCAAATGGATATCATATTCAAAAGTTGCACCCTCAGGAAGGTTACGTATCAACTAACCACATCGGGGCCCAAAAACCTTTTGGTGTTTCATCTTTTGGGGTTAGGGTTTTGGATATTTATTTATTTTGCATTGATTCTTTATGTTAAAAGGTCTTTTCAGACTATTTTTAATCAAATTCTTACTAATGAGCGTAGACGAGACATCTCTCTTCAGAGATAAGATACCACCATTCTAGCTATCTTGTGTGCTTTGTATTTTTGCAGTCTTTTGTATTCCAGAGAGTCATTAATATAATCTGAGTTTTACTGTGTTCCTTGCAATATATTTGTGTAATTCCTTGTTATATCTCCACCTTCATGTCGTTCTCAATATAATTCAGATCAAAGATGCAGTTAGGAATTGACCTTTGGTTTTCTCAAATCATGAAACAGAAAAGGCTGGGTGACCACTAACTAAGAAGAAAAGGAAGTAAAGGATTAATGAGATAACTATTTGACTTACTATGATGGAAAAAATAGACCCTTCATTTGCTTGTTGAATTCTCTTTGTAGGTTGCTCGGATGGAGGCACCCTAATGGTAGTAACTACATTTTGTTTATTTGGTTTATTTATTTTGATTAAGGAATTCTTTAACCATAGTTCAATATAATACCACATGGGAGAAACCATTTTTTCATGATTGATCCTTGTGTTAGCAATCAAACGCACTAGCAATTTTTTGAAGAATGATGCCTAATCTTGTAGGGAACTTTTGATTCCCTTCCCAAGCTCCAAATTCATATCGGAAAGTACCGTTGGAAATATTAGGATGCCTAGTTGTCAATAGACTATTTGAGCGTGTGAAACGACCTTTCCACAGCTGGGAAAATTGATTTTTCCCAAGGCAGTTTATTTCTGGAAAACCTGCACTTTCAGTGGTTAACTAGCCCTGAATTTCACCTTCATTAACCACTGAAAGCAGAGCTTTCGGTAGTTAAAGCACCCAGTTTTTCCAGTGTTAACCATCGAAATCCTATCACTGCCAGAATGATCGAATTTTTGCCCAGATCGGGATTTTTTGAGTTGGAATGGTTTGAAACCTCTTCGAATGGACATTTGTCGAATTATCAAGTTAGATCCAATAGCTATTTTTGGTGGATAAGGGAAAGAAGAGGTGTTTCAATCATTTTTGGTACCTTTTTCAAAGGAAGAAAATCAGGGTTTTTGCACACCTCAGCAAATTCAAATTTTATCTCTTGGAAGAGTCGTCACTCACCCTTGGAAGGTTATTCTGCATTGCACAATGACTCTACAAGATATGAAGACCATGAAATGTGGGATTGACCTCATTTTGGGGATCATTCCCTATCTTTTGCAAACTAAATTTTGACTTTCTATCTTTAGCATATCTGATCCATGCTTTTAGGATCTCAAAAATGCATTGTAAAGCTATAAAGCTAAAGATAGAAGATGAACTAAGGGTTCGATTTTCGAGACTAGATTATTCTATTTTGTGTTGAGACACTTTCTTTAATATATGAGACTTGCAAGCTTCTTTCATTGATGTTATCAGATTCCTTCTTTCTTATCTGTCTATGCTTATGAGTGAATGTCATTCTCTATCTATGCTTATATAATCCATAGGTGACTTTCATCTCACTGTTTGATTATTTAGCAAAGGATCATAAGCTATTGTACTAGTTTCTAGACCCATCATACCTATTGTTTTATATATGTGTGATTTGGTTTATGTGATTAGATTATGTTCTATTTGATACATAACTTGTCTGATAATAGCTCTTGAAGGCCTTTGTATGTTGAGTATACCTAGACTGTCTTTAGTTTAAGATTCAATGAGTTAGTTATCCATCTTGATCCAATTATATATTCAACATTGAGAAAATAGTTAAGTTACCAGGCATCTTCGAGCTACAACCTAGAAGAGTTTCCTGGAGTGATAACAAATTGGCGTCATTGCCGGGGAGAGGAGATCGAAGCTCAGCTTCCTTGGGAGATGACAAGATCCAGCTTTGATGATAGACAAAGCTTGGACATCATTTGGTTGTAATTATCTATCTGGCGACTCCATGACGGACATATTCAGTGGTGACTCCACAATAATCAAATGTCAAAAGCATTTGCAACTCTTTTGGCTCGGAGGTTTGCACCTCTTGACTTCTCAACAGTTCCTGGTTTCCCACATCCAATTCCTTCTATAGATTTTTGGAGAGATCACCTTCCAAGATTTGCATAAAAGAAAGAAGATAATCCTTCAGATCATCTCATCAGATTTCATCAATGCATGGTTCAGTTGGATATATATCATGAGGATGTGCTCATGAAGATGTTTGTCTTCTCATTAGAAGGAGATGCTTGTGAATGGTATCGATCTTTACCTCCTTCTAGCATATCTTCTTTAAAAGAGTTTCATACAGTATTCCATCATCGATGTGAAAGGTATTTTTCTCGGGAAATTCTTATTGAGGGTTGTTGTGAAGAATTTCATTCATAAATTCAAAATGTTTATTCTTCTAGTTGTGAACATGAAATTCTTTCTATCATTGTTGTTCAAGAGGAAGATCTTCAAGATAGAGTTGATGTGAATATTGATGATTGTGTGACCGAAGATTCTCGGGATTGTTCTTCTTATGTACCTACTACTTTAAACAAAAATGAAAAGGATCATAGGGTAGGGGAAGAAGAAGATGAATTTTTAGCTGAAAGTCTCTTTAAAGAATGTTGTGATGAATTTGAAAAGCATGTTCAACAGGAAGCAGTTGATTATTCTGTTTGCAGAGATGAAAGTTATGTTGTTAAGGAAGATCTTCATGATGCAAATGGTTATAATGAGAATTATATATCTGTAGATGCATTAGATCTTATCTCTGTTGCACATGCTGCCTTTGATTTGTATGAAGAATTTGTTATAAAAGAGCAGATTACATATGGCAATAGTCCTAGATCAGATCAGGAACATCATGGAACTAATACAGGAAAGCAACTTTTTGACTTTAAACAGCAAGGTATTGTCAAACATAAATTTTATGATCCAATTGCTATATGGATGGACTCACGGTTTTCAGTAATGTCATATATTACATAGTTTGGCATCATGGTTTGCAGCAGTGAACCTGAGCCGGTTGCAGTTCTCTTGTGGTATCTTTTGTTCTCCTTCCATGTTCTTTGTTGTATACATAAAGACAGGTCAAGCAATTTGTTGCTTGAATTATTTTTTTGGAAATTTGTATATACCTGAAACATGTATTTGCAGCAGTTAGAGTAGGGTAGTATAGAAAAATAAACTCACGGGTGAATATTTCAAATTTGCACAATGTGTGAAATTTGCATTTAGCATTATGGTTTTGGTTTTGAAATAAAAATTCCATCCCCAATGGATATAAGGTAATTTTGGCAGAGAGTATAAGGTTTCAGATGGGAACGGTTAGAGCTTTAAGTCTCTCTATTATTTCCTCTGTTTTGATAGTCATCTGCAACAAGGCGCTCATTAGCACTCTCGGATTTAAATTCGCCACAACATTGACCAACTGGCATCTTCTGGTTACATTATGTTCTCTGCATATAGCATTATGGTTGAAACTGTTTGAACATAATCCATTTGATGCACGGGTTGTAATGGGATTTGGTATTTTGAATGGTGTCTCTATTGGAATTTTGAACCTTTGCCTGGGTTTCAACTCTGTTGGATTCTATCAGATGACCAAGTTGGAAATTATTCCTCATACTGTTCTTTTGGAAACTCTCTTTTTCAAGAAGGATTTCAGCCGGAAAATCTAGTTTTTCCTACTGCTAGGTGTTGGCATTGCTACTGTCACTGACTTGCAGCTCAATCTTCTGGGATCAGTGTTATCTCTACTTGCGATAGTGATGACATGTGTTGCACACCATCCAGAAAAGTTTCAAAGTTTCTTCAACACAGCTTTTGTACCAATCGTGCCCATATCAAGAAACGACTTTGTTGAAACGAATTGTGAGATTAGTTATGAAGATATATATTTCATAGAAGACAAGACTACAGTGCCTACGACTATGGTAGCTTTGTCAGAGAAATCAAATTATGCAAAGCCCTTCCTGGGGACCCCTGTCAGGCAAAAGAATGGTGAATGGCATTGTGCTCGTTGAAAAATTCAAGTGAAAGAAGTTGAGGATTGTGATTGTGAGCGGTGTAGACCACCTAATGTGTATTGTTTGCTTGCCCATTTGATGAATTATTTCGGTCATATCTCGTATGGAGATGGATACAAGCAGTTGGCTAAAGTTCTTTATGCACCGCAAAAGTTGTCACCTGCTATTATCGAAGCTCTTTTTCTTCTGCTTGCGAGGACTGTAGATTTTATATCCGATGAACCGGTGAAGATTTTTCTAGAGCCTTGTAATGTTGTGTTGAGCCATGTAGCAGATTGTCTTGAAAAGGATGTTGATGCATTGAGTGATAAGACCAAAAGAGACTCCTTTGGTACATTGTCCATGATCTTGAGGCACTTGCGGGCAATAATTGCCCGGGGTTCATCTGCTGAAAATGCTGAAAATGTTGTTAGCATAGTTCAGAGAAGAATGGTTGAACAAATGATGGGATTCCAGTCTTTTAATAAGCAACTTAGTGCGGTACGAGAGATCAATAAACTTATAGAGAATGCTCGCTCTGTTGCTTCCAGGGATAATGGTAAGTCAGTTTTGATAGAATATTTTGAAGCAAAGGAAAGATTGACTTGCTCCTGGTAATCGATGTGCAAGAAAGTTTAGCAGAAGAAAAAGATCCTTGTTCTAAATGGGGTTCTATTTAGATGGTAGTATTCTGAGCATAATAAAAGGTGCCTGTAAGTTACAGTTTCTCTTTGCATACGACAGATGTGTTGAATCAAGTGAGGTAATGAGATAAAAGAAATTGATCAAAGATTCCTATAATCTTGGATCTTTAACAAACTTTATACATTTATGCATGTAAATCTCTCTCAGTTGTGCCTTTCGAAATCAGAAGATGCTCTTGATCCTATTGAAGGGTGCTCTTGATCCTATTGAAATCCAATAGCATTGAATTTTCTATTTGAATTAGATTTAGGGTTCAATCCAGTGATTGAGGAATATACGGTTAAAGATATAAACTGGTGGCAACCCAAATTCATTGATGATAAGATGGAAGAAAATCCCATATTTTCCAGCAATTTGAGACATCTTGGAAACAAATTAGTTTGTTTCATATTTTATTATGATTTAGTTTTCCATAAAGTTAGCAAATAGTTATTGTTCTTATTTCTATTTAAAATAGGCTTTGTAATGGAAAAGGGGAAGCCCGAGGGGGCTAAGGGTTGTAGCTCCTAGGAGTGAAATAGAAGAAGTCTTTGCCAAGTTTTATGATGGTAAAAATGCAAAGGTTGGAACTTTAAAGTTTTGTGTTGATGAAATAGTCATAGCTACAGCTACAAGACACAAACAATCTACTGGAATTGATTGAAAAGATAAATCGCAGGAATAGCGTAAAGCTACTACAAGCTTTTAGAGTACTTTGTCATCCACCTGATGAGTGTACTATTTCTATAATAATCGACATGGAATTTCCAAAGTCAGATGATAAATTGTAAAGGATGAATAAATCCATGCCAAATACTAAAGGCACAAGGTCTGCCAGGTTCTTGGAAACCTCGCAGGGAGGTCTCCATCCCAGTTGGAGCCAGATGTTAGCGATCAAACGCACTAGCAATTTTTTGAAGAATGATGCCTAATATTGCAAGGAACTTTTGATTGCTTTCCCAAGCTCCAAATTAATATCTGAAAGTACCGTTAGAAATCTTAGGATGTCTAGTTGTCAATCGACTATTTGAGTGTGTGAAATGGCCTTTCCACGACTGGGAAAATTGATTTTTCCCAAGGTAGTTTATTTTTGAAAAACCTGCACTTTCGGTGGTTAACTAGCACTGAATTTCGCCTTCATTAACCACTGAAAGCAGAGATTTCGGTAGTTAAAGCACCCAATTTTGCCAGTGTTAACCACCGAAATCCTGTCACTGCTAGAATGAGTGAATTTTTGCCCAGATCGGGATTTTTTGAGTTGGAATGGTTTGAAACCTCTTCGAATGGACATTTGTCGAATTATCAAGTTAGATCCAATAGATATTTTTGGTGGATAAGGGAAAGAAGAGGTGTTTCAATCATTTTTGGTACCTTTTTCAAAGGCAGAAAATCAGGGTTTTTGCACACCTCATCAAATTCGAATTTTATCTCTTGGAAGAGTCATCACTCAGCCTTGGAAGGTTATTCTACACTGCACAATGACTCTACAAGATATGAATACCATTAAATGTGGGATTGACCACATTTTGGGGATCATTCCCTATCTTTTGCAAACTAAATTTTGACTTTCTATCTTTAGCATATTTGATCCATGTTTTAAGGATCTCAAAACTGCATTGTAAAGCTACAAAGCTAAAGATAGAAGATGAACTAAGGGTTCGATTTTGGAGACTAGATTATTGTATTTTGTGTTGAAACACTTTATTTAATATATGAGACTTGCAAGCTTCTTTCATTGATGTTGTCAGATTCCTTCTTTCTTATCTGTCTATGTTTATGAGTGAATTTCATTCTCTGTCTATGCTTATATAATCTATAGGTGACTGTCATCTCACTATTTTATTATTTGGCAAAGGATCATAAGCTATTGTACTAGTTTCTAGACGCATCATACATATTGTTTTATATATGTGTGATATGGTTTATGTGATTAGATTATGTTATATTTGATACATAACCTGTCTGATAATATCTCTTGAAGGCCTTGTAATGTTGAGTATACCTAGACTGTCTTTAGTGTAAGATTCAGTGAGTTAGTTATCCATCTTGATCCAATTATATATTCAACATTGAGAAAATAGTTAAGTTACCAGGCATCTTCGAGCTACAACCTAGAATAGTTTTCTGGAGTGATAACACCTTGCATCAAACAACTCATTATCAATATCTTTAAAATCAAAACCTAACCAGTGAAGTGTATCTTCAATGTCTTCATTTTCGTTCATGTAATGAATTAGCCACTTCTCCACTTCTTCCTCTAAATATTTAGTTAGATCGTTAAATTCACTTTTCCATGAGGTTTTAAGGGCATCCCGTTGTTCTTGTAATTGATCCCTTGAAATTAGTATTGATTCCATTATCAAGTGTGGACCCTTCAGTTCTTTGGTTAAGTCAATAAGATTAAGGAACAAATCACCTCTTTTTGAATTTATAGTGTCACATTCCACAAGTATTTATTGTAAACACTTGATCCTCTTTATCCAACATGCATTTATTTGTTTTAATTGAACTTTATAAGGAATATTTTATTCCTTTCGATGGACTTAATTTAAACTTGAAACTTTGGAAGAAAAGGTATTGACAACTTCTTTGTAAAAGTGATCATCATTGTCTAAGTCTTTTTGGAGATATTCCTTGAAGTTTATAATTCTTGAAGAGATAGTAGTTGAACTAGTGGTTGGTTCCAAAATTTCAAGGATTAAATCAATTCTCTCTTGAAAATTATCTCCTATGTACTTTCTAATAGTCTTCAATAAGCTTGAGGAACTTTTTAATCTCAATCTTGATTCTTGTATGTCTTATAGACTATTAAGTGGTCATATGGCAGCATTTGGTTCAACAAATAAAGGTCTTGGAAGAAGCACATTCTCAAGTTCTTTCACTCTTTACTTCAATATCAAGTTTTCTTTTTCTATTTCATCAATTGAATATTTTAAATATTCTCCTATGGCTTCATGGAATTCCATAACCTTAGAAGGTTTTACTCCTTGAATATCAATTTCTGAATTGAATTTTTCTACAACTTTCTTATTTTTTAAATTAACTTTCTCAACTAACAATTTCTTTGAACTTTTATTGAAGGTTGTGTGATGTGGTGTGACATACTCTTTTTCAAACACTAGTGGATCATGACAAGCTAGTTCTTCTAATTTTTCTCTATTTTAAATTAATAAATGCTCATCCAAAAAAATCTCTCCTATTACAACATCAACCTCCATGACTTTGAGTTCACATTCTGGTACTTCCCGACCCAACTTTTGAACTATTTCTCTTTTTTATCTTTGGACATACATGGGCTATATGTGATTTTTCAATAAACCTTTTAGAAGGGCCTTCGTCCCCTCCATCGCCAGAGTTTCTAGAATGAAACCTTCTTTGTTCCTAACTATTTCCTTGAGTTATGTTATTTGTTTAAGAACTTTTTTGGGAGAAATTGAGTGAGCCTAGGTTAGGGTTACCACTTGTTGTGGTTCACCCTTTTTGTTTATATTGGTCATTTGTACTGACCAAAGTATCAATATCATCATGGGTTTTTTCAGGAATGGTTTCTCGAGGGTTTTAGTTATCCCCTCCTACTTCCTTCAATTGAGTAGACTTGATGAATGATGAACCACAACCAACCGCAAACATATGTGCCATGAATAAATCATTAGGGTAAAATCCTTAAATTTCATGAATTTACCTTCATTTAAAATTATCAAAATGAATAGAGAATTCATCCAAATGAGAGATATTCTTGAAAACGATCTCTCCAATTTTTCAATGTAATGGAACGAATTGCTTCTTCCTTTTTTCATTAAATAAATGTGCCTGGAATTTATATTGTTTTCATATCTCAACTATGAAAAAATTATTAAAGACATAACAAGGTAGTAAATAAGGTTTTTCCTGAAACAACGTAGTCTGACATAACTGAAGTCATCGAGAGTCTCAATAACTCCTTTCCCTACTAGAAAGGATACAACTTCCATTGACAACCTTGATGTGGTAGTACTATGAATTAACTTCTTGAAGGTGGAAAAAAATGCATTTTGTACCTCATAAAAATGGTACAGAGCTTTATGCTTCCAAAGTGCAAAATACCAAAATTGTACTAGATCCTTATTGAATCTACATTCCTTGCTCCTAGCAATTCTCCAGATATTTGACAGTAGGATATTGCATAAACTAAATAAGAATTCATAAAGAACATATTTTTCTTTTGAAATTTTCCTAGCTGAAAGGAAACTTTGCTCGAAACAATGAAAGCCTGATCAAACAAAACATCTTCATGAAAAGAGTGGTGAAGAACATAAAAAACATATATTGAGACAATAGTCATGGATTCTTATCCAATAATTCTGGAAAACAACCTTGCAAGCTACTTATATGAGTATTTGAGTGAACAAAGAAATGTGTTCCTTCATTGTTTTCCTTCAAGAAAGCATGAACTTCATATATTTTAAATGTCATCATGGGCTCTGGAAGTCTAAGCATCCTCCTAAAATTGTAGGCACTAGAGACACTGGTGTCCTTCCCTACAACTGAATTATTATTTTCTCAATGTTAAACTTGTCCACGCACCAGAGAACTGATTCTTTAAAGTCAGACACTTTTGGCATACACCCGACCAATGCAATCTCGAAAGTCCAAAAAAAATTTAAACTCCTTTCTTGAGGCAAAAGCATCGAATACTACTTGAATGCTTTAGACCACTGTAATTCAGGGTCCTCTCGTCCTAGTGTTTTGACAATTTCTCCAGAAGATAGTTCTCTTTTCTTATTTGGCATACTTGGAAAAGATTAATTTGAGTGAATAGGTGGCGGTTCTGTCGAAGTAAGAATTTTACAACAAGGATTTAATATCTTGTTAAATTCTCCACGTGTTACCTTGATATCACAATCCATAGTACTTAGTTCAAAATTGTTAATTGCATGATTTGATTTTGATTTAAGGTGGGGATTTTAAGAGAATTACACCACTTAATAATGGAATTAATTCATGACATGTGCCAGTTGACGTGGAGATAGGATCATAAATTTTCTTGGGGAATATGATTATGTATCCGGGTGAATGAAAAATTCTTAAGTATGGAGGTTTAAAGTGAGTAATGTAAGGGCTGTATTGGTGAATGCATGTGTAAAGTGAGTAATGTGAGGGGCATATTGTTGAATGCAAGTTTGTGGGTTGAAGGTTGAAAGAGATTAAAGAAGATACAAGGAGGGAACTCCCACATCTATAATCAAGAAATAAACTAAGTGTTTTAAAACGGCCCATTATGCATGATGTGAAAGTGAAACGGTCATTTTGGAGAGGACAAAAGTGCAAGCTATGACTTTGTGGATATTTTGGGACAGTTCTTACTTTCACAACGAGACTCCCACAAAAAAATAATTGGCTAACTGTGAAAAGTGAAGAAAGGGTGACACAAAAATGGAGAAAAAAACTAAGTGTTGGTGATGTGGACTTATGGGTTCGTTGGATTGCAGACTCATGATGACTATGGGTGGTGTTTCCCACATTCCAGATTTTGAAAAAATGACTAAGTGTGGGATATACAAAAGAGAAAGTATGAACAAAAGACTTGAATTTTGATCAACAAATGTTGATCAACACCTCCTTGTCCAAAAAGACCCTTTGAGAGTCAAGTTACAATAATATATAAGAGAGAAGGCAGGTAATGGGAAGGCCGTGAGACTAAACTTCAAGTTCCCATTCCTCTCTCTTTTTCTCTCCTAGTTTCATTTTTATTTTTTCCTTTTTCCTCTTTTTCTCACATTTCTTTTATTTAATTTTATTTTCTTGCTTGCATTTCCTTTTATGTTTTTATCTAACCTTCATTAAATGTCAAATTGAACTTGTAGGCATTGAGTCTTACTACCATTCTCTTGTGTTTGGATTGATTTTGGATCAATACAAACCTATATCATTGGCCTCTTGGTGGGATATGTGCATCATTAAGAGATATTGTGTACTTGTGATGGGTCTCGGGGCATGGACCATGGTTGATGAAGGAAAAAAAGGGCCCTATGTGTTGCACATTATTTTGGTTGCCTCAGTGATCACCTCACAACATGTGTTCATGTTCCCTGGAAATATTAAAAGAGACTTTCTCAATGGGAAAAGTGATTTTCTTTCCTCTTTCAAAAACCATGTCAAGGAAGGTCATCACACTCTGTTATATGCATGGGGTGCGACGATTCCTAATCGTCGCACTCTTCCCTAAACCTCGACTGCAACGTCATTGCATGTTGCTTATACATAGGGTGTGATGATCGGTTTGGATCTTACTCTCTTCTCTAATTTGGTGGGATCATCCTAATCTCCTCATCCATATCTCTTTCACACTATATAAAGAGGGATCTCTCATGGAAAAGGCTAAGGTTGAATAGGCTAATATTTGTGTGGAGAGTTCTACTTCAAATTATGCTTGAGATATTTACTTTAGTTCTTCAAGTCAGATTGTGGATCTTCTTCATTCAAGGCATTTCAAGAAAAGGTGTGTGTGTTGAAGCAAAGAGCCATTGAAAGGGGACCTTGAAACATCAAGGCATGGATTGTATTCTCCACTTTCTATTCATTTAATACAGTAATACATTTCTTCCCTATATAAGCATCTTGTCTTCTATTGTATAATTCCTTGATTACATACATAGACTTCATCAGAGTACATATATCCTTGTTTTCCTCCTTTGTTGGTTTGTGATTCTTAGATAGGCTCACTATTCTGCAAACTCAAGGAAGGAGTTACAAGAACGAAACTAGCGAGGATCAAGCCTCGTTTAAAAGGTATGTCACTTGTACCTCACTAAACTAGTTCACATGATGATGAAGTTTAAGGTGAAGTGTGTATTTTGTTCTGTTTTGTTCTAGTTTCTTGTGGAAGTTAGGGAGATCTGTTTGTGTCCACACTTATTGATTAATTAGATAACAAAATTGGCGACCATACTGGGGATACGACTTTATTTTGGTTTTTTCCCTCTTATTTTATTTTAGTCTTCCTTATTTTTTTCAAATTCATTCTCTGAGTTTGTGGGTGATCCATCTGGACTCCCTGGGTCTGAAGGTTCAGTAAGAATTTATGTCTTTCTTTCCATTTTCCTTTAGTTTCAGAGATCGTCACACTATACTCTATAGACAGACTGCGGCGATCCTTTGACGTCACACTCTACAGGTGAAAATTAATGCGACGACATTGCACTGTACCCTATTGGTAGGATGTGATGACCCTAGATCGTCACACTGTGCTCCACTGCAACCTACGACGATTCCTGTAGGAATTGTTGGAGATAGCCAATTTTTCTTTTTTCTACCTAGTTTTGCCTCAACTACCTGGGATGAACTTCCGACACTAGTGAATGATTGATTTATTAGTTTGAAGCTTTCATTTTGTTTATTTTCAGAAATTGAAAGTTTTCTTTGTAAATTTAACAAGTTTTTTTTTTGGTTTTTGTCACAAGGGTATAATCTCTAGATCTTGGTCTTGAGTGCTTGTTTGACAAAGAATCCTTAATTTATCTAGAGTTTGGATTGTTTTTACTTTCTGGATTGTTCATAGTTTGAGAGACATTTTTGTTTGCATTTGAAAAAAGGATTTCCTATCATTTCATTTTTTCCTACATTATTGGTTTGATTTGGGAATACTGTTGAGAGTGTGTTGATTTTCTTGGATTACACTTTCTTTCCTTCATTACATCTCTGATCTAATTTGATAAAGAAAGAATTGAAGTGGTTCTTCTTTTTAGTGATATTTCACAAGAAATTTGTTGCATTCAAAACATTTGTTAAAGGAGAAAATTGGAAAATTTTGTAGCTTTTGATTATTTGGAATTTTAATTCATTCAAAATTTGAGAAATTGTGCTTCATAGCTTTTGTATTTCAAAAAGAGATACCTTCTCCCTACTATAATTAGAGTTCATCGAATTGAAGGATTGCATAATCATATCTTCTTTCATTTTATTGGTTCAAGGTCACATACATCATCAGTTTAATTTCCATTTCCCTTTTGAGTAAACAACAACCTTTAAAATACAATGTAATTGTAAAATTTATTAGCAACTTTTATTTTCTAGAAATTCTCTTCCCCAACATTAGCTAGGATAGTGCTTTGGACTAGGTTGTAAGGCACGCTCTCCAAAGCACTAAAACACACAATAGTATCTTGTGATAGGGAGATTTCAAATCCACTTGCTACATTTTGTCCTAGGAAGCCCTACTAACACAAGGGTCAATCATGAGGTCGCATTAGGACCGACAGAGTTACTCACCCTTCTTTGTTGGTCTTAGTGTAGAGATTGCACATATTATTGGGGGTCACTTGAGAAGAAAACCCTATGGGGACCTTCTCGAGTTGATTTCAAGCTAGATACCCTTCCTTTGCATATGGATCAGACTGTCGACTGTTTCCCCAGGAATCATTATCATAATTGGTAACCTTAGTATAATATCTCTTTAGGGTCTTTACATGAGGTGACTATGGAGGGGAAAGTCTTTAGGGTACCTGGAATCCAGATTGTCCAAACTCACTCGGGCTCCTTGGAGGATATACCCACGATTATGTGTGGGAGCTTGTACCAGGGTGTAAGTCCATTAAGAAGGTTGTCAACGTAACTTTTCCACCTGCTTTATCCCAACCCCTTCTTGTCTTGATTTTGCAACGTTGGATTTCATCACCAACTAGTGAATTTGAAATAAGAAGGTTTGTTTGATTGGTTTGATTTCTATATTTTATTAGTGAGTGTTGTTTGTTTCTCTAGTTGGCCATAGATTTGCTTCATTCTTTATTTGGTGTGGCCAACATCGGCCCTTGCGTTTCACATAGGATGCAAGGGGTACCTATTAAATATCCAGAAGATAACGTCCCTTTGCTTCCTAACTCACCAGAGGGATCTCCTGAAGGAGAAGTCAATAACGAAGTAGCCTCTGAGATTGGAAGTTCAACTCCTTTAGAGGAATTTACACTTCCCGTAAATCCATTATTGAGTGTTGCACAAGATCCACGTTTTCTCCGGATAAATTCATCGGGCGACCTTGTTGCTGAAGAGTATATTGAAGTACCTACTGGACCTCACATGGATTCTGGTGTAGATGATCCACTTTTTCAGAGTGAGTCGTTTAGAACCTTGGTTCACACTGCTGGAATTTTTAATCCTAGCTCTGTCCTTGTCCATTATTTTTGGAGAACTTCTTTGGGACATGATATTTTTGATAAACTAGCATTCCTGGCATCACAAAATCATGTGACTTTTGCTACTTATATAGTACCTTTAGATCATTTTACTGGCAGAACCAATGACATTGTCACAGTTTCAGACCAATTATTGATTGGTTCTCACTCAATTCTTCCTCTTCAGATCACCAACTCTACCATGGTCCCACAAGATACACATGTTTCTACTGGAAATGTGGTCGTCACTCAAGCTCCTATTGGAACACTTCTTCCACTTAGATCAAATCCGTCACTTCCCCCTGGGTATAACGCTTTGAATACTTCCATTGCTATTATTGCCTGGAATCCATCCAGAGGGTATAATCTTTTTGTCCCTCATGGGTATAATGTTTCTATTCATTTTGTTACTACACCTACCCTGGTTCTCTCTGGAGGGCCTTACATTCCTCCTCAACCTTCACCTGGAGGATCTAATCGTCCTGGCCCTAGTAGCTCCAATCCATCTGGAGGCACCAATCATTTTTTCTCTTTTGGTTTCCAGATTCCTATTGGAGGTCAACCTCAAGTTGGGGGTAAATATCAAGTTGGGGGGCAACCTCAAATTGGGGGACAACCTCAACTTGGGGGGAAACCTCAAGTTGGAGTCCATAACCCAATTTATAGGAAAAGCATACCTGCATTACAATCTCAACCTTCGAATCTTCCTTTCCAAGGGAATCAACAACCATATGGGGGGTAACATCCTCAATTTTATTCTTTTGTACCCCCTAATCTCGGACAAATGTATCTAGGTTCTATGAATCCTACTTGGGGTCAAAATTTTCAGTCCAATGCTCCTTTCCAAGGGAGCTTACTTAATCAAAACCCTCCACAACCAATTTTTTCAGGACTATCCAACTATTTACAAACTATTTATGGTCCTACTGGTATACCTATGGGGCTACCTCCTCAAAACTACCAGTTTCCTCAAGTGAGAAAACAGTTTCCTTTTCTTGCTACTTTAGATTTACTGGATTTATCTAGGATTTTGAATGATCTTATTTTTCATTCGCCTTATTGGCCTGCCATACTAGCCAAATTACCATCTGACATTCCTAAGTTTGATGATCAATTAGGAGAAGACCCAAATAATCATGTCATGACTTTCCATATTTGGTGTTCATCCAACTCATTGATGGATGACTCTATAAGATCACAACTTTTCCAATGAAATCTCACAGGTTCGAAAACTAAGTGGTATATTGAGTTACCATGAGGATTCTTTAATGGATTCAATACCCTAGACATGGCCTTCTTAATGCATTATTAATTTCCAATTCGATATGAGACAGGAACTGAAATTTTGAGTTCATTTAAACAATCCTCTTCCACTCATATTTCTGATCATATCCATGAGTGGAGGAGAAGAAGATGCTTAATCAAAGTTCCCCTTCCTGATCAACTATTGGCCGAGTGGTTTACCAAATCACTCATTGGGCCTATAGGCCATGATGTTTCCATGGGTGGTGTCGTCACTGAAGAACAGGCAATTAGTCATGCTCAATATCTAGATCTCGTTTATTTGAAAATGGACACACTATACGACTTGATCCCTAATGCTCCTCGTCCTTATATGAATCCTACCCCAACACCTCCAGTAGCTTCTCATGCTACTGATGGTGTAATTGCCACTTTTAATGATGAGACTCAATCCAAAAAATCCATTCATACCAATCCCAAGTCTACTACCTCTAATATATAAAATACTCTTAATCCAACTCCTTCCCTCAGTAAAACCTATGAAGTTAATTCGGTTCAATCTACACCTACCGGTAAAAATCAAAATAAAAAGAAAGGGAAGGGTAGGAAAAAGGAGGAAAAAAATAATAATCAAAAATCTGAGAAAACAAAAACACAAGTTGTTGATGACAAGGAAAAATGTAAACATTGTTACCCTTGTCTTATCTGTGGTGAGGATCATTATATGAAATATTTTCCATGACGTGCTGACGTTACTAAGTACCTGCAAGGGACCAAGAATCCTTCTACACATGTCGTCTTGTCACAACCGTTTCCTTCTCAACAACAAAACCAATTGGTCATTCATGACCAACCTTCTCCCTCTACCACATCTTATTTACTTATGTGTACTAGTGACTCCAAGAAGAACGAAGTTGCATTCGCAACTTGAGCCAAAGATTATTCTCCTTTGAAAGAGAAATTTGATGATTTACCACCTCCATTGGTTCAACCTCCTCCACCAACTTCACCTCCAAACAGTCCTCTTCATATCGAACAACCGAGACTAGATACAGTTATTCATCCTCCTCCCAAGGGCGTTGTTCAAAAGTCCTCATTTAATCCTCACGCACGTGCTTCCAAAAACTATAGTATTGTAGAAGAACTAGTGCAAGCACCCTCTACGATGTTAGCTCTCGAAGTCCTTCAAATTTGTTCTACTCAACGGGAGGTGTTGTTAAAGGCTATTGGTGGAATTGATCCTACCGATACTAATTTAATAATATTTGACTTGGAAGATCATATTCCAAGGTTTCCTCCTCAATTAGCATTTCAGATCCAAGTTGTTGTGGAAAATAAGAATATCTTTCGAACTATTATTGATGAAGGAACCTTGACTTGCGTTATGTCTGTTACTTGTTGGAAAGCTATTGGCTCTCCTTCCCTTACTGAGTCGCACAATAATATTAAATATTTTAATGGTACATGGTTTAAACCTTATGATGTTGTTCCTTAATTGTCTATTATGTTAGAAGGTAAAGAGGTTAATGTCTAGGTTGATGTCTTTGATGCACCTTTCGATTACAACCTTCTACTTGGCCGTAGTTGGATTGACTCCATGCACATAGTTGTTTCTACTCTTTTTCGTGTGTTACATTTCCCACACCAAGGAAAATTCATTACTATTGATCAACTGACCTTCTTTAATTCTGATTCACGTACTAAAAACATACATTTTATTTCAAAAACACCTTCCGGTTATGAGAATGTCGGCGTAGGTCTTTTAAAATATTCAACCTTGATGGGTACATTTCCTATTCTGCCACCTGATATTCCTCATCTTTTTATCACCTCGATTAACATGATATCAACCTCTATTCGTGAAATCCCTGAGTCTTATTACCCATGGATAGTACCTAGATCTAGTGACTATCTTCGTTACAGTGACAAAATGCCTTTAAGTCCAGTAGAATCATCTTATCAAGCTATTAATCGTCAACTCCTTCTCCTCCTTCTCTCGGTGATACATCTCTTGATCAGTTCAACGTGATATTTCCTATTGATGAGATGATAATGAAGGTCATGTCTATGGAATATAGTCCATGGGACAATGGGCATTATCATTCTATTCTCTTCCTAGAACGTGATACCATAGAGAGTTACCAACAGGTTTCAATTTTGTCTACCATTGTTGTTATTTCCTACGTTCCTGAATCAACACATGATGTTTTGTATGAAGGGAACTTGAGTAATATTTCACCTACCATTCCTCTTGACATATCAATTAAACTCGGAGTCATGGAAAATGTTCATATCAGTGCCTCATGTTCTATTGATGAGGTCCGCACTTAAAAAGCCCTTTTCCAATAATTTTGTGACGTTTTTGCCTGGAGTTATAAAGAAATGCCTGGTATCGATATTGATATTGTTGTACATGAGATTAAGACTTATCCAAATGCTAAACCTATTCGATAGAGACTTCACCCAGTACATCCATGTAAAGCCGCTACTATTAAGCTTGAAGTTGAAAAATTTATTAAAGTTGGCTTTGTTTATCCTGTGGCTTTGACCGATTGGGTGTCCAATCTATTTCCGATTAACAAGAAACAAGGCACAATCTGTGTTTGTGTATATTATAGGGATATAAACAAAGCATGTCCCAAAGACAATTATCCAACCCCTTTCGTCGACTAGATTGTTGACGATTATGCCGAGAGTGAAATCTTCTCCTTGATGGATGGTTTCTTTGGTTATAATCAAATCAATATTTTACCTGGGGATCAACATAAGACTGCTTTTATTTTCTCTTGGGGAACCTTCGCATACAACAAACTACCTTTTGGTCTCAAAAATTCTGGTGTGACTTTTCAGCGTGCTATGTCTTATGCTTTTCATGACATTAATCACAACACACGACCCTATCTAGATGATCTACCGACACATTCTATACGTCGTCAAGATCACATGAACATCTACGGGCCATTTTCCTACGTTGTTGTTATTATCATATATATTTGAATCCACACAAATTTGTTTTTTGTGTGGAATCCGGATGACTTCTTGGTTTTATCGTGCTTATACATGGGATTAGGGTAGACCCCTTGAAGGTCAAGGCTATTATCAATTTACCTCATCCTTCCACACTACGCCAACTCCAAATTTTGCAAAGGAAGGCAAATTTTTTATGTCGATTCATTTCCAACTACACTGAACTAACGAAAGGATTTACTCAGCTTCTCAAGAAAGGTTACGATTTTGTATGCAACGACACTTCCAACAAATCCTTTGAAGCTTTGAAGCCCGCCTTAACCCGTACACAATTGTTGTTTCCACCTGATTATAGTCGATATTATTTCTTATACTTATCTACTTTGGACTCTACCATTGCTATGGTTTTTGTCCAAGAGGATGATTTACACGATGAACATGTTATATACTATTTGAGTTGGAGTCTCACAACTACTGAAACCAAATATTTACATGTGGAGAAGCTAGCCTTGGCAGCTGTTCAAGCTGTTAAATATTTTTGTCACTACATATTATTACGTAGAACCACAGTTATTTTTTATTGCAACCCCATGCAACACATCCTTACTCGACAATTGCTGGGGGGAAAGTACTCGAAATGGATAGTCATTCTCCAGGAGTTTGATTGGGAGTTTGAATGCACCAAGTCAAATAAGTCTTTGGTTTTTGCCGAATTGATATGTGACCTTCCCTCTACTGAGACAGAAACTGTGGCAGAGGATTCCTTACCTAACGAATCCCTCTTTCTTATCAGTTCTAACGACATATGGTACATATAAATTATCATATATATCAAGACCCAAACTTTTCGGCCTGATATTTCTAGTACATATCATCATCGTATCTGGTATCAAGCCCATCAATACATTATCCTTGGTGATACCCTTTACCATCGTGGTATTGATTCCATATTTTGATGATGTCTCACCTATGATGAAGCTGAGAAAGCTTTGAATGATTGTCAATCTGGAGCATGTGGCGGTCATATGTCTGGGTATGCCATTTCCCAAAAGATATTATGAGCTAGTTATTTCTGACATTCATTGTTTAAGTATTGCATTACTACCGTCTAGAAATTCCACACTTGTCAAACCTACAACAATAAGATCCAATCTCACCCTGCTCCTCTTCACCCTGGATTTTTCATTGGTCCATTCACTAAATGGGGCATTGACTTCATGACATGTAACCCTCACTCAGCTAGGGGGCATGTATACATTATTGTAGCTATGGATTATTTCACTAAGTGGGCTGAGGCGATGCCTACATTTGATAATACCGGGAAAACTGAAACATTATTCATATTCAATCATATCATTACTATATTTGGTGTCCCTCAAGACATCATTACTGATCATGGTAGTCATTTTCTCAATTTCATGATATCTGAACTTACTGAGAAGTTGGTTCTTCAACATGAAAACTCAACCCCCTATTATCCACACGCCAATGGCCAGGTTGAAGCAATTAACAAAGTTCTCACTACTATGCTTCGATGGATGGTAGGAATTCACAAGTAAAATTGGCACACGATGTTGTTCTCAACATTTTGGGCCTATCAGACATCCATTAAGTCTGCCACGGGATTCACACCTTTCCAGTTAGTATATGGTATTGAAGCAATTTTTTCAATTGAATGTGGAATCCCATATTTGAAACTAGCTGTCGAACTTCTCCCTAACATCTCCGTTGAAGAGGAATACCATTTTTATTTGATGTAATTAGAAGAAACCCATCGTGATGCTTCCTTAGTAATTGAAACTTAGAAAAAACATGTCAAATCCCAATATGACAAGCATGTCAAACCACGTGTATTTTTTTAAGGTGATCTAGTTCTCCTTTACGAACAAGATCGCGACTTAGTAGGGGTCGGTAAATTCAAGCCCATGTGATAGGGTCCTTATATTGTGAAACGAGTGTTGGAGAAAGGGGCTTATGAGCTGGTAGATTATGATGGAATTCCTTTGAGTGAACCTAGGAATGGGCTTTACTTAAAGAATTACTATGCTTAAATCATTTTTGCATGAGTGTTGTGTATTTGGTTCCACCTTTCAACTGCTTACCCTGCATTGTGTTTGGTTTCCAGATGTCGATGACTTCATTATTCTATATTAGCTTCATTTATGGCGCTAGTCGCAATACTCAAAACTTAGCGTCTGTTGCTTGGGAAATCTATGCACCTACGGATGAATTGATCAGCCTACTTGGTGTTTGCCTTTGTTGTGCAACTAACAATATCGTGGAATAAAGTGTAGTTATAGAGTTGTTAACTGATGTTGTTTCACTTGGAATCCGTCATATTATTGTATGAATTGATTCACAGTTATTAGTACTACAGTTGAGTAACGTTTATTCCATCCGAAATCCTACTTTGTTATGAGTATATTTACGAATTCGCCTCTTGGAACAACATTTTGGTTACATTGAATATAAACACTTTCCTAGATGTCTAAATACATTGACAGATGCATTAGCTAATTATATGTTAGACATACATTTGAGACATTTATAAATCCAATCACATTTTTTACAAAAACAAGTAAGCCGGTAGTGATCTAGGAGGCTCCCCGGGTCTAGAAAATGCTCAAAAATGAAAGTTCTTAGAATTGAATGAAACCAATTCCATTGTGATCAGCTTGTCGCACCGATTCTGTCCATATATTTACTTTCTCAAACAGGCTCTGTATGTTAGAGTTATCGCACTATGATCAAATTCTCAAACAACTAAAAAGTCAAAGGTGAACTGGCAAAAAGTCAATGTTGACGTCAACATGACATCACCAAATCTATTTAATGATGCTGATGTGGCATAGACATGTGGCATCATTGTAGCAGTTGACTGGGCAAATGACAGATCCAATCAGAATTGGACAAGTGGCACATTCTCGGCAAATTGTTTAGTGCCACGAGGTCCAGTCGTGGGCAGCCACGTGGCATCCAGCAAGATACCAAATATATAAAATATGCAGAATAGAAATGAAATGCTAGAAATGACAGAAGAACAGTAAAATATCCAGCATAATCTTCACAATACACAGAAATGATATACGAAATAGCAATAGAAACAACACTTTGATTTAGATAGAAATGTTCACAGGCCTCTTCGAGGGGGCAACCTCCAGTCGAACAGTGCTCTGTTACAATAATCTCCAAGCTAGGGTTTTCATACCCTCGACCCTTATTTATACTAAATGTGTCTATTAAGAGAAGCATCTAGAGGAAGATCCTTCTAGAAGCGGAAGCTTCTATTAGGTCTGCTTACATCCTCCTTATTCTATTTTATTGAAAGGTCTTATTAATATTGACCTTTATTACATCCGAATACATTGATCTACCTATGTGCGGGTTAGGACCTTAACATGTCCACCCCCTTAAAAATAGCCTTGTCCTCAAGGCTTGAGATGTGGAAATTGTTGCAGAACGGTAGCTGGTTCCCAAGTGGCATATGCTGGAGTCATATCTGTCCACTGTACTAGCACTTCCTTGATGGTTCTCTGACACAGGCAACACTCCCGCTGGTTCAAAACTGCTTTTGGTTGTAGCCAAATGGATCCTTCTTCAGCTAATTCTGGAAGGTTGGTTTGAATTTGGCACCTGGTTCCAATCACCTTCTTCAAGCATGAAACATGAAAAACAAGATGTAGCTTCGACTGACGGGGCAGAGCTAACTGATATGCGACTTGCCCCACATGCTTGAGAACTGTGTAAGGGCCATAAAATTTGGGTGCTAGCTTCTGACACTGCTCGGCCTTGAGGGAAGTTTTCTTATATGGTTGCAGTCTCAGAAACACCTGATCCCCTTTGGCAAATTGACGTTCAAAGCGACCTTGATATGCTTGCTACTTCATTCTATTTTGTGCCATGACCAAGTTCTCTTTAAGGGTACGAAGGATATCCTCTCGGACTGTAAGTATTTGGTCAACCGCCTGGACCTTCGAGGTACCCGGTAAGTATGAGAGAACTGATGGTGGCTTATGTCCATACACTACTTCAAAAGGAGTCATGCGAGTGGTTGTATGGTATGTAGTGTTGTACCACCATTCGGCGAGGGGTAACCATTCATCCCATTGGTGTTGTTTTTCAGAGGCAAAGCACCTCAGATATTTTTCCAAACACTTGTTGACGACTTCCATTTGACCATCTGTTTGGGGATGATAAGATGAGCTGAGATGCAATTGGGTACCTTGTAGCTTAAACAGTTCTTGCCAAAAATTGCTTGTGAAAGTTGGGTCTCGATCAGAAACAATAGAGTTGGACATGCCATGAAGCTTGAAGACCTGATCCATGAAAATTTGAGCCACCATGGATGAAGTAAATGGGTGGTGAAGAGCACAAAAATGAGCATACTTGGAAAGGCGATCCACCACCACCATTATGACTGATTTATTCCCTGATTTGGGTAAGCCTGTAATAAATTCCATAGAGATATCCTTCCAAATAGCAGGGGTAATCGGAAGCGGTTGGAGGGTGCCTGGAGATTTGATTGTTTCTCCCTTGTTGCATTGACATACCTCAGATTCAGCCACAAAATTACAGATGTCCTGTTTCATACCCTCCCAGAAAAAAGAACGTTTGACTTGGTCATATGTTTTGGTGAACCCTGAGTGCCCCACTGTGGGTGTAGCATGAAGCTCAGAAAGTACCATGGATTTCAGCTTGGATTGTTTACTTAAATACAAGCGGGCTTTGTATCGAAGCTCATCCTAGAGCCAGGAGTACCCTAGGGGAGCCTGAGCCTTGTTCTGCAGTTTCTGGATCAGTAGCGAACTTTTGGGGTCTTGAAGCCATTCCTGGTGCACAGATTGCAGCCAATCGGGTACAATGAAGGAAAGAGAAAAAAGGGATCCTTTGTCTTCATACTTCCGGGACAGTGCATCCGCCACGACATTGTCTTTTCCCTTCTTGTAAATGATCTCATAATCATAGCCAAAGAGCTTAGTGACCCATTTTTTTTGCTCCTGGGAGGAAATGCATTGTTCGAGAAAGTACTTGAGGCTTTGATGGTCGGTCTTAATTTGGAATTGTTGCCCCAAGAGATAAGGATGCCATAATTCAATGGCATGCAGAATCACCAACATTTATTTCTCATAAATTGGTTTGCCCAGATTCTTTTCAGACAGTTGTTTTCTAGTGAAGGCCAAAGGTCAACCCTCTTGCATAAGGACAACGCCAATTCCTTTCCCTGAGGAATCGTATTCCAACACAAAGGTCTTTGTGAAGTCGGGAAGGGCCAGAACCGGAGTGGTGCACATGGCCGTCTTCAAGGTTTGAAAAGCTTGAGTAACTGCTTGGGTCCACGTGAAAGATTTATTTTTGAGGAGAGCCGTGAGAGGTGCTGCAATCTTTCCATAGTTATTAATGAACTTGCGATAATACCCTGTGAGGCCCAAAAATCCACGCAAGATTTTGAGAGTCTTTGGGTGCGGCCAGTCTTGCATAACTTCAATCTTTTTCAGGTCCAACCTGACGCCATCCTTGCCCACCAAATGACCCAAGTATTCTACTTCGGATGCACCAAAAGCACATTTGGACTGTTTCAGGAAAAGATGGTGCTGAGAGAGTAGGCTGAGAACTTGATCCACATGAGTAAGATGGTATGTACATGTCTTTCTATATATGAGGATATCATCAAATAAAACTAAGACAAAATGATGAAGAAAAGGGTGGAAGACATGGTTCATGAGGATCTGAAAGGTGGAGGGGGTGTTACACAAACCAATGGGCATGACCAAAAACTCATAGTGGCCCTCATGAGTGCGAAAGGTTTTCTTGGGAATGTCGGACTCTTTCATACATATCTGGTGATAGCCCGAGCGAAGATCAAGTTTGGTGAAGAATTGGGCGCCACTCAATTCATCCAGGAGGTCATCAATCACAGGAATGGGAAATTTGTCTTTGATGGTTAGTTTGTTGAGAGCACGGAAGTTAGGACACATTCTCCAAGAACCTTCTTTCTTCAGTACCATAACGACCAGAGAGGAGTAATGGCTCTTACTAGGACGGATGACTCCGACAGTAAGGAGTTCTTGGACCATGTTTTCAATTTCATTCTTTTGTGCAAAGGGGTGGTGATATGGATGTATATTTGGGTGAAGGCTTCTTGGGACGAGGGGAATGGAGTGATCATGGACACCGCAGGAAGGAGGGAGTCCTTGGGGAGTGGAAAATACTGTTTGATGTCTATAAAGGAGGGCTTGGAGGTCTTGGGGCATGGATGGGATCTTGGTGGCTTGTATGGCATGGAATTAGGCTATGACACCCGAATGACCTTTTTTGAGCAATTTTTCCATGCGATGAGAACTGATGATTTCAGGAGAACCTGCAGTGATGCCTTGAAATTTATGTTT
>ML814509.1:54291-77634 GCA_009831015.1 Picea engelmannii | reverse complement strand
ACTGGTTTAGGGCACGGGATAAAGGAAGGCTTACGGTTTTGAGAGGAAACAATTTGTTGTGCTTCTTTATCTTTTTTGGTAGCCTCCACCCAAGTCGTAGGTCGAGCCATGAGGACATGGGCCCTAATCTCCTCCTTGAGGCCACTGATAAAACACTCTCGAAAGAAAGCACCAATCATGCCCTCTGTTCGAAAAGACGGACGCTCAAATGCAGCTATGAAGTCTTCAACTGTGCCTAATTGCTTCAATTTTGTCAAACAGCCCAAATGGTTGGTGTCAATGTCAAAGCATTCATAAAGCTCAGCAACAAATTGGGTCCAAGCAATATATCCTTGATGGGAAGTTTTTCTCCATTGCCACCATTGCCAGCGTTCTTGATCTAGATGGAGAACACCATACCGGAGTTTGGCCAAGTCATCTGTAATGTTGTAGAGAGAGAAATAATGTTCCATTTGTGTGACCCAACCAGTGGGGTCTGAGCCATAAAATTTGGTTACATCCACCTGCGAAAGGAGTATGTCCCTTTGAAAGTGATGTGGTTGAAAGGAATGGGAAGAAGTTTCACCTTCAATTTTTTTAGGTGCATCATCTAAAGAGTCATCGAGAGGGATTTTGAGTTTGGTGCAAAGTGATACAAAGACAGATTCAAGTTCGTTTTCTATTTCCGCCATTGCGGACTGCACGGCTACATGGACGGATGCATTTATGGAGGCATTTATGGAGGCATCACAGGAGGCAAGAGTAGCACTGAGTTGTTGCACTTCTTGTTGGGTCTTAAGGAAACCAAATTCCAAGTTGTTGATGCGAGAATCTAGTTCTTAGCTACGGGTATGGGCCATGATGATGGGTGAACTGGAAAGGGAGCGGGCGGGGTTAGAAATTTTTGCAGAAAAATGATATGGATGAATGTGACAAGAGGAAAGAGATGAGTCTAATGGAATAGGTCTCAAATAATGGTGAAAAAATGGGAGCAGGCGGGGTCAGAATTTTTTTGCCAAAAAATGATATGGATGAATGTGACAAGGGGGAAGAGATGTGGGGTTATACTTTGGTCTGAAGAATGCTGCAGTGCTGAAATCCCCAAATTTTGAACCAGAGAGTATTTATTTAGCAACGCCAACACAGATGCGCGTCAGTAGATCTCGCTGGTTTAATTTGTTTATGTTGTTGTTTATGTTCCCCAAGGGTTAGGTATTCAAGGGTTCTACAGACAAGGGTTTTCCCTATTCTATAGCTCTCTGATATACGTGCGGGGTCCAACAGTAGTACTCGACCCAATATCTCAGGGCACTAACTAAGGAGGATAGATTGTACCCTTAGCCGTACTACCCAACTACCCAGGTACTAGAGAGTATCTTCCCGAGTGTTGTTCTCGGTGACACTATAGTATTCCAGTGGCCAATAGGTTTATCTAAAAAGGGCTTCAGGAAATCTAGGATGATCCATACACAGGTGGTATCTGATGCGCTACCACTCGAAGGGGTACCAACAGGGGTTACAATGGTGGCCAATAGATGTGCGCTTAAGAACCACTTGTATTTCCTGTGTGTATGAATCCCTCAACCACAGGTTTATGTGCGTAATGATAGATCTCTATGGCTTAAAGACGTCGAAATACGTCTCTACCCTGGAAAAAAATACCCACAATTTTTGCCAAGGAAAGTGCGCTGATACCACTTGCAAGATACCAAATATATAAAATATGCAGAACAGAAATGAAATGCTAGAAATGATAGAAGAACAATAAAATATCCATCATAATCTTCACAATACACAGAAATGATATACGAAATAGCAACAGAAACAACACTTTGATTCAGATAGCAATGTTCACAGGCCTCTTCGAGGGGGGAACCTCCAGTCGAGCAGCGCTCTGTTACAATAATCTCCAAGCTAGGGTTTGCATACCCTCGACCCTTATTTATACTAAATGTGTCTATTAAGAGAAGCATCTAAAGGAAGATCCTTCTAGAAGCAGAATCTTCTATTAGGTCTTCTTACATCCGCCTTATTCTATTTTATTGAAAGGTCTTATTAATATTGACCTTTATTACATCTGAATACATTGATCTACCTATGTGCAGGTTAGGACCTTAACACATCCCATCATTTGGTGGTTGATCAAAAAGTTTTGAGCTCATGGGATTCGATCCCATGACCTTTTGGAAAAGATAAGCTTTGGGAATGACCCAAAACACCAACGCACCATGTGTGTTTGTGTATACAAACCACATTGTATTTATATAAAGTGCAATGTTTGGTATAACGCGGAGGAGGGGGTTGGGGCTAAGCCCCAGCCCGTGGTATTTTTGTTACAGCATAGAACCAGGGCGTGGGGCCTGGAATAACCACCCAACCATACCAGCCCATGGGTGCTTGTTTAGAATCCCATATATCCAGGAGTCGGGGGCTATCCCCATACTTGTGCGCAGGGGGTTTAAACTATGGAAAAATGGTCCCATGATATGTGTGCAATATAATCGAGAGCTAGCGCCATGTATGGGCCAGTGCTTGGCCATATGATAGTGTATATGACCCATTTTGAGAGGCGCACTCCATTATTTGAGGGCTTAACCATATATTAAAGTTTAAAAGTGGGTTTTTTACCATGTCTGTGTATTTTAAATGATTTTTCCTGATATAATGACCATAATTGGTTTTGTTTTAGAATATTTTGGCCATTTGGAGGGGTATTTGATCCCAGAAAGAGGTCAGATCTTCAGGGGAATTTGGGCTTCCTCATATGAGCCTGAAAAATATATAAACTAGGATTTTTGAAGCTTGAACATAACTTTTTGATGCAAGGATTTGAAGGAGCAGCTTGCAATTTTTGGCCTTTTCTCATGTTTTCAGAGGCATTTTTCTCATGTTATTGAGAGGAGTTTGATGATGCATGAATAAATATAAGCAAGGAGGTCTTGCACAATAGATCTAAAGCATGTATTGTAACAACAAAGAGCCAGTGTAAGAGAAATTGATAATTTAAAGAGCAATAAAGAGGTCCTCCACTTAGAAGCAGGCTCGAAGACGTAGCCAACGATTGGTGAAATCAGTTAACAAGTTCTTGTCTCTATTTCTCTTTCTGTTTTTTTGTTCTCTTCTCTTAATTTGTAGCATGGTTGTTAATGCCTAATCTCTTTATTCACTTATAAGCATCAAGTAAAAGTCACATTTGATATTCCGCAACAAGTTAATGAGTTTATGTATTTCACATTCTTATCAATCCGATGCATAAAGTATAATAAACTAAACTTGCAATTTATCATTAATACCTATCATTTTTGGATCAATTTTATGGTATCAGAGCATTTGGTTTTGAATGTTTTACAGGAATTGCAAGCATTGGATGCTCACCAAAGAAAAAATCAAGCAAGGAGAAGGCCAACTTGAGGCTCTTAACACAGAGATTCAAAGGAGACCGCATAAACAAGAGATGTCTTCACCGAGAAAACTAGGTCCTTTTGCATCTGAGGATGATTTCTTTGAGTCATTTCAATTGACGAAATCCATGGTAGAGGAAATTTACCATGAAAAAGGACTACGAAGAAATCCAAAAGTTGAAGAAGGTGAATCTTCAGTAAGATCAGAAAGAGGAGTTGGAGGTGGTGGACCTTCAGAACCTTCTTCTCCTTCATCCTCGTCATCTACAAGTGAACCAAGTGTACATACCTCTAAGGATAAGCAACCTAAAAAAAATCATCATTCTTCTGATATGCCTTTATTAAAGTTAGATGTAAAGTTTCATTTACCCACTTATGATGGTGAATTAGATGCAGAAAAGCTAGATAATTGGATTAGACATCTTGAATTCTATTGCAGGATACAAAGGATTGTTGATGATGAAACAAAGATCCAACTTGCAAGTCTCAAAATGGGAGGCACAACTCTCATATGGTGGGAAAGCAAAACTAAAGATGATCTCAAGAAAAGTGGTATGGAATGATTTTGTTATTGCATTGAAGAAAGAATTTTATCCATTAGCATACATGCAACAGGAAATGATGAATTGGCAAAGTTTAAGGCAAGCTAAAGGTCAAAGTGTGTTGGAATATTGGTTGTTGTCATTGATGTCAACCCTAGTCATGGGTTTTGGACCGCAAGATTGATAAAGGTATTTGGACATGAAGGACAATGCACATGCATATACAACACCCATGAATGGATAGTATACATCATGTTGTTTCCGGTGGTATGTGGCACGTCACGTGGATCCTCATGGTTGAGGAGAAATGAATTTTTGAAGATGACAAAGTGAATTGAAGAAGGAAGTACATGTAGGCCCTAAAGATAATTAAAGAAAAGAATTACAAAATAAGAAAGTGCCAGGTCGGCCCTAATGTTAAAATGAAGTGACAAAAATGGTATAAATAAACATCATTATACATACATTTTGATACAAGTCTAATTTAAGAGGAAATAAGAAGTAAAAGAAGGCCGGATTTCAAGGGAGGATGAAGTCTTTTGGTGATGTGTTCTAAGGTATGTTATTTTCAGGTCATCTTACCATTTTTTTAATAACTTTTTTTCTAGAACGATTCAGATGGTGAACTCGCTATGGTATTGAGAATACATATCAAGGTACCTTTTATAAAAAGTTAAGCTCTTGATTCTCTATAATTATGAAGATACACTCTTTGGAAGATAGGGTTTGTGACCAGTCCTGAAGCTAGTCAATAAACAGGTGTTCTGGGTAAAACAGTCATAACGTCTTCATAAAGAATCCAAATGAAGTGGGACCACTTCCATTGGAACGATTATGGACTTTAGTTTCTTGTGTGCAAATTTCAGAATAGGATGTTAAATATTGAGCGCGAGGCATGGTGTACAAGTTGGGTCTTCTGAATAGACCAGAATTGAATAAAATCTACCATTCTTTCTATAACCTCTTTTTGGGGAGGATTCAAGAAGAGAAAATTGGAGGAGTTTCAGAGAATACATTGAGTAATATTATCTACATGATCAGAGTACTCCAAGAATTGAAGAATTGTAAAAATTGAAGAAGTCTCAGGAAGCATTATCAGGTTCTATGTGATGATTGGTTGATGGTGTTGATTTAATGTAAAGTTTTATTATCTCTCATATATTCTTGGGTGGAAGGAAGGGGAAAGGATGGAGAGTTCAAATCTCTCTTGATATTGTAGGATTGTATCTTCCTCTTGGAGGTTTATCCCTCCCTCTACATTTGGAAGCTGTAGCTACCTTTGGAAGTCATTACGTCCCTTGAACAAAAACTATTGATTATTTGTCATATATTGTGCATGGTGTATTGTGGTGTATTCGTGTAACTCTTATACTATTGTTCATTGCTCATTGGATATAATTGAATGGTTTAAGTATAAGTTGAAAAAGGTTTTTTAATTGTACTTGATACTGATTCACCCCCCTCTCAGTATCAACAAAGTGTACAAGAATATACTCAAATATTTCATAAGAAAGATTTAAATTTGGGTATTCCTTTATATACACAAGAGACACTCCTAAAATATATTGGTGGTTTACATTATTATCTCAAGCACACCATTCTTATGCTAAATCCTTCTAAATTTGATGAAGTATGTGTACAAGCCATTCACATTGAATCAAGTAAAGGGAATGTTGGTGATAGTGTTTCTACAAATACTTGGCAAAGAAAGGATTCAGGGAAAGGAAAAGAGAAAGAGAAGAAGACAACCATAACAAGAAAGGAGAAGCCTACTTGTAAGCATTGCAAGAAATCAGACCATGATGAAGATCATTGTTGGATATTACATCCTGACATGAAGCCAAAGAAGTATGTCAACCAAGGAAGGAAGAATACCATTATCCTTAGCTGCGACAGTTCAAGTGGATCTTGCATCAGATTCTGATGATGAGACACAGGTTGTAGCTATGGGAATCCTAGGTATAAATTCTATTGCAAGTACTAGCTCTTCTAATTCAGTTGTTGTAAATGATGAGTGTAAAAGGAGTGAACTTTTCCACATAAGGGTTATAACACATAATGTTAAAGTTTATACTCTTGTAGACAGTGGATCACAAGCCAATCTAATCATTGAAGAGGTTGTAAATAACTTGGGACTTGAAACAAAGCCACATCCTAAACCATATCCATTGGGATGGATATGTGGTGATAATAATTTGCAAGTAACCAAGAAATGTAAAATCAATTTTGTAATAACTTCTAATTATGTTGATGAAGTAGAGCTTGATATAGTGCCACTGGACATATGTGGAATTGTACTGGGAAGCCCATACCTTTATGATAGGGAAGATATATTCTACAGGGAGGAAAATAAATATTTCTTCAAGAAAGATGGGAAAGAGTACATTGTTTGTGCTCATCTCTTGAAAAATGACAGATCTTTTGCAGCTACAGGGCAATTGAAAAGAATGGTAAATGCAAGAAAAAATTAACACTTATGTCTGTAACAAAATCGGAAGTTCGTGATGCTAAACATGAGATAAGTCCATATGTGTCTAACAATCATGAAGTGTCATTGGAGGTACAACATGAGGTTCAACTGCATAATTTGATTACTATTCCTGTTCAAAAGGGGAAGCATGTTGTTTCATTCTCATTAGCATGTCTAGTATTGTTGATTAGTTTGCTTCTATTCAGTGGTGTATGGCTACTAACTAGGAGAAACAATGTAGATGATTGTGCAATTGATGGGATGATTACTTTGGTAAACAACGCTATCTCAATTGTCATGTTTGTTATGATTAGTTAGGTGATCATTCTCCCAGCAGAGAGGATGGATGATACAAGACAAGTGGGGAGGCAATACCCTCACTTCTTACCTGAGTAAAAGCGGACTTTTGGTGGTCCAAAAGCTTCCAAAGTGGAGAGAATGATCCAGGAGGCTCCCTAGGTCTAGAAAATGCTCAAAAATGAAAGTTCTCGAAATTGAATGAAACTAATTCCATTGTGATCAGATCATCGCACTGATTTTGTCCATATATTTACATTCTCAAAACGGCTCTGTATGCAAGAGTTATCGCACTCTAATTAGATTCTCAAACAGCTAAAAAGTCAAAGGTCAACTGGCAAAAAGTCAATGTTGACGTCAGCATGACATCACCAAAGATATTTAATGATGTTGATGTGGAAGAGACATGTGGCATCACTGTAGCTTTTGACTGGGCATATGACATATCCAATCAGAATTAGATAAGTGGCACATTCTCGATAAATTGTTTGGTGCCACATGGCTCAGTCGTGGGCAACCACATGGCACCCCATCATTTGGTGGTTGATCCAAAAGTTTGGAGCTCATGGGATTCTATCCCATGACCTTTTGGCATAGCTAAGCTTTGGGAATGGCCCAAACCACCAACGCGCATGTGTGTGCCTTGCGTATACAAGCCACATTATATTTATATAAAATGCAATGTTTGGTTTAGCACGGAGGAGGGGGCTAGGGCTAAGCCCCATCCCGTGGTCTTTTTGTTACAACATAGAACCTAGGCGCGAGACCTAGCATAACCACCCAACCATACCAGCTCGTGGGTGCTTGCGTAGAATCCCATATATCCAGGAGCCGAGGGATATCCCCATACTTGCGCGAGGGGGTTTAAACTGTGGACCAACGGTCCCATGATATGTGTGCCATATAACCAGGAGCTAACGCCACATATGGGCTAGTGCTTAGCCCTTTGGGCTAGCGCTTAGCCATATGATAGTGTATATGACCATTTTTTAGGGGTGTGCGCCATTCTTTGAGGGATTAACCATATATTAAAGTTTAAAAGTGGGTTTTTTACCCTGTCTGTGTATTTTTAAATGATTTTGCCTGATATAATGACCAAAATTGTTTTTGTTTTAGGATATTTTGGCCATTTGGAGGGGTATTTGATCCCAAAAAGAGACCATATCTTCAGGGGAAGTTGGTCTTCCTCATCTGAGCCTAAAAACTATATAAACCAAGATTTTTGAAGCTTGAACATAACTTTTTGATGCAGGGATTTGAAGGAGCAGCTTGTAATTTTTTCCCTTTTCTCATGTTGTTGAGAGGAGTTTGATGATGCATGTATGAATCTGAGCAAGGAGGTATTGCACAACAGATCTAAAGCATGTATTGTAACAACAAAGAGCCAATGTAAGAGAACTTGAGAATCTAAAGAGCAATAAAGAGGTCCTCCACTTGGAAGCGGGCCTGGAGACGTAGCCAACGATTGGTGAACTTCGTTAACAAGTTCTTGTCTCTATTTCTCTTTCTGTTTTGTTTTTCTCTTATCTTAATTTGTAGCATGGTTATTAATGGTTGATCTCTTTATTCACTTATAAGCATCAAGTAAAGGTCACATTTGATATTCTGCAATACGTTAATGAGTTTATGTATTTCACATTCTTATCAATCCGATGCATAAAGTACAATAAACTAAACTTTCAATTTATCCATAATACCTATCATTTTTGGATCAGGTAGGAACTTTATATTTATAACGATAAAAGTTTACAAAAAGTATTTTGTATGAAGACCAAAATATCAAAAATGTGAAGCTCACAGCTTCATATACAAAAAGCATCAAGGATGTTTCTCATTGTAACAAGCAACTAATCATGCTACTCTATGGATCAGTCAATCGATAGATGTAGATACACCCATTGTGTGGCATTGGTAGTGCCTAGGGAGCTCATCCATAGTAGCATCAGGGACATGCATGGTCATTCCATCCAGGTTTTTTTTATATAGCCTCGAGGTCTGCGGCAGCCACTCCTGCTATAACACGTCTCTCTTTGTGCCTCTAGATGGGAGATGATCTTGGTGGATGATAAGACCCTACATCTGCATTGATGAGAGAACTCGATTAGTCATCAGCTAAATAACAAAAAAAACATTTTATATCATTAAAATAAAATAAAAATTATATAAACAAAAAAAAAAATTCTTACCTATGTCCCCCCACTGGGACCCATGAGGAAGATCTAGATCTAGATCTCCATGGAAATCTACCCCGGCATATGCATAATCTTCCACCATAAGCAATTGATTCCTCAAACATTGGAAGAAGACATCGTCGTACTTGATGATGGGAACACCTCAATGTTGAGCCATGAGATCTACCCACCTCTTCATTCATGGATCCTATGGAGCACATATACCCCACTCCACTTGAATGCATAGGACAAGAACCCTCTTCAGAAAGAAGGATACCAAAATAGACCCATATCCAAATTGCTTTAACCAACCATCTCGACACTTGGTAAGTTGTTTCTTCATGCTTTTTAGGACCCCCTCACACCAGTTGAAGACTCTAGGCTCCATGCATTTTATGGCATACTGGAAATGGCTCTACAAAGCCATATGAGGAGTTGCACTCCCTTCCATGTGATTAATAGCGTAAAGGATAGTCTGCAAAGGCAAATCTCAGACATCCATGATAGCTACCTTGCCGCTATGTTTCTTAGTACCTGGCACACAATGATGGTGGATGTAGAAATCCATAGGCTCATCTCCACCCCCTTCCTGTAAGTGACACCTATGAACCATAGCCAGATAGACCTATCAGGAAATAGATATCCTCAATATCTGTTGTGAGTATGTGGACACCCATGCAAAATTCCTTCTCGTTCACATCCCACATGTGAACCAAGTACTCTAGTAGTCTCAACTGGGATCTCATGCCTGAATATTGAATAACTTCAATAACTGACACTGCCTAAGAGTCATTACTGTTCTCGGGTCATTCCTAGTGAAGTAATCTTCTTCGTCATGCTCTCACTCACACCACTCCAGCATCTTGACCAAGGAAATTCTACCAAGGAACCATAAGATGAGATTAGAAACATAAAATTATTTCCTGAGGGTTTGTTATAGTTAGGTTTATATTTTTTTAATTTTTGGCTGCGATCGTCGCGGGGCTGCGCATTCGCACAGTGTGACTTCGTTGTACGCTACCTATAGGGTCACCTTCGACGATCCTATATCATCACAGTTCATGATATATGGCATCTGCGACAACCTCAACGCACAAGTAGCCCCAAAAAATTGACCCAAAACATAAATTTAACCAATGAAAATCAATTTTCAAACCATGAAAAGATGAAGGAGAAGGAGATTACATGTTTTACAGTGATGATTCATGAAATGATCCACCGCACACTCCGCAATCGACAGTTCGAAATCGGGGTGAAAAAGGGCTTTGGAGCACTATTTGGGTAAACTTACAAATTAAATGGTAAAATGGTGTTTTTAGCCTATTTTATTGACTTTTATCGCTTTTCATTTGCAAAATTATATTATTTTTATATTTTATCCATGCCCTAAAGTCTTAACAACTTGGGAAGTGTTAAATTTTGCAGATTAAAAAGTCTAGAAATGAGACATTGAAACAAGGGTCGACCCCTTTTTTGGTTTGTTTTTGTATTTTTTTTGCATGTACATATCCTTTTAGGGTTTTTGTTGGCCCTTGACCAAGTTTTGGAGAACCTTGGTCATGTTTGACCTCTTTTGGGACTTCGACAGGCTGTTCGAAGGCGGAGCGCAAGTCAAAGCAGAGATCACGAGATCTTGGCCCCTTTTTAGGGAAGTTTTTGGGATTAGGGTTTATGTAACAGGTATGGGATGTCAGCCCATGGGTTTACCCATATTTGGGACCATTTTGTAATGTATAAATAGATATCTAGGCGATGTAGGAAGAGGCCAATGTTGTAAGTGTGAATAGTTGTGGATGCTTTGTGCATGCTATGTGTTAAGGACTTGCAGGGCTAAGTGCAAGTGATTGTAAGAAGCTTATGTATAGACAGTAAGAAGGATTTGTGCTTAAACCTAGCTCGAGGAAGGAGGATCTAGCGAGGTGGGCGCAGATCTCCTATCCTATGCATAGTGGGTTCTGAGGCTTTGTGCATGTAAGGAGATTGACAAAAGATAATAAAGAAGACGAAGAGTTGGTGGGCGTAGCCCCACACTGGGGTGAAATACGTATATCATGTGTTATGGTTTCTTTTTTCATTATGGTTGTATGTTAGTGATGTGATTTATGCTTGGTGCTGATATATGATGTATCTAGTATGATAGCTTAGTGCTTAAATGCTATGAATATATGCTAGATCTGATCTTTTTCCATATGCTAAGTGCTTAGATGTGTTAGATTTGGTAGAATAATGCATTGTTCTGTAATTAGGGTTTGGATCTGCGATGTGAATAAGGGTTAATTACTGATGAATGTTAACTACTAAGTGCTTTGTTAAGTTGTATAATCATAGATCTGTGTCCCAGCTAGGTTGGAGAAATTTTAGTCCTGCAGCCACCCCTGCTTCTACCTTGGGTGAAAATTCATCTGCTTCGTAGGTGTTTTCGAAAGGGCCGATAGTTAGGGTTTTGTTGGTGCATTTTTTAAGCGTTGAACCCTAGGTCTGCCCCTGTGCCAACAAATGGTTTCGTTGCCTGTACTTGAAACTGTGATTGCTGGGAACTGAAGAAAAGAAAGCTATGTGTGTAGATCTGTGCTTCAATGTGCAGTATTGAATTGCAAAATTATGTGATGAGAACAAAAGTCTGATCTAAAGAAAAGAGGTAATATATTGAAGCTTTGTTCTCTGAGAAAGGTAAGATAAGTGAAAATGTTTGTTTCGAAAGAATGGATCTAGGTATGTTTGATAACTTTTGTCCTAATCTGAAAACTAGGGCACAGTTAGAATAAAGAAGAATTGATATGAATAGATCTGATAGAAATAATGAAAGGCATGTTATCCCTATGCATAGAAATATTTTTTGGACTAACAAATGGATGCAGGATCCTAGAAATATTTTTTTGCAGGTTAGTTACTGTGATCACAGTGCGCAGTACAGGAAAGGTTTGGGATCATTTAAGAGAAAGATAGAATTAACCCTTTGTTACAGTTGCAGAAGACCGGGACACCTTGCTAAGGAATGCACTGGTAGAAGACCTAGTTGTCTTTGCTGTAAATATATGGACCATGGAGTTTTGGATTGTCCTAGAATGATTGCTAAAGTTGAAAAGATGAATATGAAACAAGAAAACTATGGGACAAGACAAGAAACTAAGGATATGATAGAACCCCATAATGAATCAGAGACTGTATTACTACAAATGAAAGAAACCTTGAATGACCACAAAAATATCAAATTATCAGAGGTCTTAAAAGAGAAAGAGTACATAGAAACAAGAATAGGAGACTTCGACATAGACTGTGTCCTGGATGAGGAAACATAGGTGAATATCATGACAGAAAGAACTTGGGAAATTTTTGGAAAGCCTGCTATGGTTCCTTCATTAGGAGGAATAGGATTATTTAGAGGAAACATGATAACCCTATGTGGAATACTTACCCAAACATCTATGAGTGCTTATGGCACTTCGACAAAAGAAGAATTTGAGATCGTGAAGTTTGTTGAGAACAACTCCCCATTTGCTATTTTTCTAGGAAAAACCTGGATTGAGAAAGATCAGATACAGAGGAAAAAAGAAGAGGAGGATCTAGAACAGAAAAAGAAAGAACTAAGAGATTTCATGGTGTTGGAGCAGGGGCAGACCCAGGGTTCAACGCTACAATAGGGCACCAACAAAACCCTAAATACCGGCCCTTTCGGCAACACCTGCGAAGAATATGAAGTCTCACCCGAGGTAGAGGCAGGGGTGGCTGCAAGACTCAGGTTTCTGCAAACTTAGCTGGGACACATATATGTGATTATGATACTTAATAGAGAACTTAGCACCATCAGTTCCTCAATATGCAATCAATATCTACTTCGCTGATAAAATAGAGCTTCACAACATTCACACTAATCTAATGTATTTAAGCACTTAGCATAGGTAAATAGATTAGATCTAGAAGATCAAGCACTATTCATATTCATAAATATCAGATCTAACATTATCACATATCATTAGCACTAAGCATAAGCAGATTTATCTAATCATCTCAAAGCACTTAGCAAATAACATATAAAATCATCAGAACATCAAACAGAGTAGAGTAACACAGTATTTACGTGGTTCACCCCCACCCTGGGGTACTCCCACCAAATCTTCTTCTTTATTATCTTCTTCAATGGGTTACATGCATAGAGCCTCAAAACCCTTATCCACATAGGACAGAAGATATGCACAGATCGCTAGATCCTTCTTCCTGGAATCACAGCACAAAGTCTTCCACCATCAGTTACAACCACTTGCACTTAGCTCTGCAAGTATCTTATAGTCATGTACAAAGCACTTACAGACTCTACTTGCACTTAGCATACGTTTACATCTGACTAGTAGCCTAACATCACATAGATGCTCCTCCTTACATTGCCTAGACATCTATTTATACATTACAAAATAGGCCTAATCATGGGTAAACCTATGGACCGACATCCCAATCTCGTTACATAATCCCAAAAACCCAAAAATGACCCAAAAAGGGGTCGATATCCCGTGATCTCTACTTCGTCTTGTGCTCCTCCTTCGATAGGATGTCGAAGTCCAAAATAGGTCAACATGACTAAGAATCTCCCAAAACTTGGTGAAGGGCCAACAAGCCCCCAACACTCACCTGTGACTCATCCTGAGTCACTCTAGTCTCACTATTTTTGCATCGAACACCTCGAGCTTCATTTGAGATCCTTTGACTTGCTGATGTGCGATGACCTATTGCTCGGCAAACTCTTGGATCATTGGGTCATTCACGGGCCCTTCTAGGTGTTGTTCTGCTGTTGTGACAACCTGTTCTAGCTCTTCTCCTCATCTTTCAATCTATGTGAACAGTTGGCACACCTTATCTTGTATTGGTTGGAGTCGTTGAGTTACTTCCATAACTTTGCTTTGATTCATGGATCTGTTGTTGGGCAGTGTGTTTCCCTTGAGACCGCTTCATTCTTTCTATGACCGATAGGGTCTTCAGTTGCGCCTGTATTCGAGGAACATTGTCCCTCCTGAGCTTTGTCGACTGTGAAACCTCAAAGGGTTTCTCGACCTTCTTCTCACTCTATTGTTAATCAGTGTGCTAAGGCACTATCCTTCCTGAGCTCCTCAAACTCTGAACCCTCCAAAGGGTTTTCTTGGCCTCTGGGACTCCTTGCAGGGTCTTCACACATAATTGTGCTATCTGTCCTGATATTTATTTACCCGAGCCTCTAGGGGACTCACCCTTCTATGTCCTCAAAGGGAAATATGGTGTCCTCCTGACGACCTTCACCTCAAGCCCTCCTTGTTGAGTTCAATAGAGTATTTAGTAACTCTGTAAGTGTCTCTCCTTGACACTTCTCTTCCCAACAGAACTCAAAAATATTCCTTATGTGCACTCTTGCACCAACTCAATGCCCACCTAGCAGAGTTCTCTAGAATCCTTAGTGATTATGTCTTCTCTCTGAACTCAAAATAGAGTTCTCCTGTGCACTCTATGCACTTGCTCAATGCCCTCTTGGCAGAGCTTCCACAGAACTTCAGACGTTCTTTCTTCCCTAAACTCGAAATAGAGTTTCTCCTGTGCACTCCTTTCACTCATTCGATGCCCTCTTGGTAGAGCTCTGCAAAACCTCAGACGTTCTATTATCTCTATGCCTTCCTCTGCACAGTCTCACCTCCAAGGTATTCAGTAACCTTGAGGTTTCTCCCCGGGTCTAATACTTCCTCTAGTGCACCCTCCTGGCACAACTCTGTCCAAGTCCCGCAGGATTCAGAAGTGCATTCTATGCACTGGCTCAATGCATCCTGTGCATTTTCTCAATGCCCTCCTGGCAGAGCCTTTACAGAATTCTCAACAATTTTTCTCCTCCTCTCTGTGCTCTTCTCTACACAGTTTATCCTTCAAGGTGTTCAACAACCCTGAGGATTCTTCCTTGATTCAATGACTACAGCTGGTGCGCCCTCTTGGCACATCTTTGTCTAAAATTCCGTAGAATTCAGAAGTGCACTCCTTACACTATCTTATAGAACCCACAGTATTTTGTCATGCAACCTCTTGCATGAAGCCATAAAGAACCCAAACCTGAAAATCAAATAACTCAACAAATAGGAAAATCTATCTATCTCCTGTAGATGGAACTTAACATACATCTACAACATATCATCAACACATAAAGACATTCATTCATGAACTCATAAACACATGAACAACAACATGCAGGAAAAACTGATCTGTTTGTATTAATCAAGAATGCATGATTACAATATGTTCGAGCTTGGACTGCAACAGAGTCTCATCTCTTCTCTTCTCCCTATTATATCTATTCTTCTCTGCCTTCTTACTCTTCTTCCTACTCAAAGAAACTAGATACAAAGAAGATCTTTTTACAAAGAGGGGCTCCTCGAGCGCTTCCCTCCATCCTCACCAACTCTCACTAATTTACATTCAATTTCATTGAATGGCTGTCTAGTCTGAATCAGATCTAGATCTCAACCTTACAACCATTTAAGGAAACCTTTATCTAAGCATGCACACATCCATGGCTTTTGTCTCTTCGTCCTTACAACATTTAATACACTAAATTCAATTTCAAATTTGAAAGTGAGAGGGTTGCGCCTCTCCTCTCCATTGAATGTGCACTTTGATGTGTTGGTTGGTTGGCGCATAGCTGGCTTGGAGTGATGCTCCTGTATCATCAACGTCGGATCAACTGTTATACGACGGTTTAACCACAAGTATCTGCCATGGTAATAGGACAGCAGCAACTTGACACATGCATTCACCTCTTGGTGTCTTCCGAAGTGAGGAATATTCATGACATTGAGCAGTGTGGACTGCGCAAGGTTTATAGTCCATGACTGGGGAATTATCTTTGAATTCTTTTCCTTTTTTCTAGTCAGGTACTTATGTGGGGCGAGCATGTTATAGACCTTCATGTCGCCGAGGTTGAAGTCGATAAAGTTCAACGCTGTAATATTTTCTTGGTCTGTATGAACTGCGCGTATCCCCTTCGGGAGGTACGCAGTGACCAAGGCGTACTCAAAGCCTCTGGGCACACTGTCTCGATTTATTGCACTGCTCAGAGGTGGTAGATATCAGTTTAGCATTTGTGATATAATCCATGTGCTTGGTTCACTTTTCATTTGCTTTCCAAGATGGTCCAGCTCGAGCATTAGACGGAGAGTTCGGTAGTCCTCTCGTCGATGATGCTTGTACACCTATAGACAATCCTCTCTCTGACATGACTCTTTCAGTCATCAATTTGAGGAGTACTTCTGTCAGTAATTCTTTGACTACATTGAGCTCGTCAGACATATGCGCTCGGGATTAATTAGATCAGGGTCAAATTAACTTAGACACTATATTAGAGTAAACAAAAAGAGAGCAATGATCATTGTATACAACTCACTTAGCCTTCAGGCTCAAACTCTTCGTTATCAAAAGTGTTCTCGGTGCGTGGCACGACAAGATGAATAGGTAACTTTGCAATGGTTCGCTTGTAACAGGTATGAAGCCTCATTAACTCTTTTTCTATCCATTATGGCATGGTCCAACGGTCAGGTGTCAATTTTTCTCACCATAAATGTCTTTCTATCTACTCAGAGCGTCGGTGAAATGGTTATAATGTCCCCAACGACTATATTGATTCTCCATGGAGAAGTGCCATGTGTCATTGTTCCGATATCCCAGCGAAGCTCCAATTATGCAAATTTTCTTTCTGTGAAATTCCCTCTGGAACCTTCTGGAACTTTTGTATCTTAGCCCTCTTCGTACTTAACTTCCTAGCCTTCTTTCTAGTGAGCTTCATCTTGGTATTCCTTTTTCCATTCTGATTCATATCTTCTTTTGACATAGTCACTGAGTGTTGTTGAGATTCTTTCCTAGGATTCAGGGGTAATACCTCTTCTTTATATGGGGCAGGTACTTCAGTCTTCTGTGAGTCCTCTAATGTTCTTGCAGCTTCGACATCTGGGCCTCTAGTGTTAAATAGCTTCAAATTGTTCTCTTGTTCTTCAATCAAGTGTGCGATCCTTCTAGTCACAAAATATTTTAACTCTCGTTTCTTCTACTCCAAAACTTCTTCTTCTTCCTTTGATCTGGATTGATCTATATCAATCCAAGGTTTTCCTAGTAACATGGTAAATGGGGCACTATCCTCAATAAATTTAATAATCTCAAAATCTTCTTCTGTCGAAGTTCCATTGACATTCATAGATATCTGAGTGATATTTCCACATAGGTTTACCAGTTTTCCTCTGAATAACCCTATTCCTCCTAATGAGGGAGTCATAGCAGGCCTCCCTATAGCTTCCCAAGTTCTCTCTGTCATGATATTCACATGTTCTTCCTCATCTAGAACACAGACAATGTCAAAGTCTCCTATTCTTGCTTTGATGCATTCTTTTTCTTTAAAGATCTATGATAAGCTGATATGTCAATGGTCATTCAGGGTTTCTTTTATCTGTAGTAATGATTTCTCTAATTATTTTTTGGGTTTTGTCATAGTTTTTGGATCTACCTTAGGGTTTTCTTGATTCAGATTCATTCTTTCAAGCTTAGCAATCATTTTAGGGAAATCCAATACTTCATGATCCATAGCTCTGCAACAAAGACAACTAGGTCTTCTCCTAGGAAATTCCTTAGCAATATGTTAGGGTCTTTTGCAACTGTAACAGAGGGTTAATTCTCTCTTTCTTTTAAATGATCCCCAACTTCTCCTATACTGTGTGCTAGGGTCATAGGAACGAACTTGCAACAAATTCTTTATAGGATTTTGCATCCATTTGTTAGTTAAAACATTCTTTCTATGCATAGGTATAACATGTCTTTCACTATTCTTATAAGATCTACTCATATCAAATCTTCTTTCATCTATTAGTGCCCTAGTTTTTAAGCTAGGACAGAACCTATCAAACATATTTAGATCCATACTTTAGAAACAAAAATTTCCACTTATCTTACTTTTACAGAGTACAAAGCTTTCAGATCTAGAAATTTTCTACTATTCTTACCTTTATTAGAGCACAGAGCTTACATATCTTACCTCATTTCTTTAGATCTAACCTCCTTTCTTCAAATCTGACCTCCTTTCTTTAGATCTGATCTCTTTTCTTGGCACAAAGCTTCAAAGGTCAAGTAAAATGTTGCACACTAGGGCAACATATCTACGCACAGAGATTCATAGTTTCAGGTCGAATCTTTGCACCAAGCTTCTTCTTCCTTAGTTCCCAGCAATAACAGTTTCAAGTCTCGGTAATAGAACCATTTGTTGGCATAGCAGAAAACCCAGGGTTCAACGCTACAACAATGCACCAACAAAACCCTAACTACCGGCCCTTTCGGCAACACCTGCGAAGCAGATGAAGTCTCGCCCGAGGTAGAGGCAAGGGTGGTTGCAAGACACAGGTGTCTGCAACCTTAGCTAGGACACAGATCTGTGATTATGATACTTAATAGAGCACTTAGCACCGTCAGTTCCTCAATATGCAATCAATATCTACTTCGCTGATAAAACAGAGCTTCGCAACAATCACATTGATCTAATGTATTTAAGCACTTAGCATAGGTAAATATATCAGATCTAGCAGATCAAGCACTAAGCATATTCATAAAGATCAGATCTAAAATTCTCACATATCATTAGCACTAAGCATAAGCAGATTTATCTAATCATCTCAAAGCACTTAGAAAATAACATATAAATGCATCAAAACATCACACAAAGTAGAGTAACACAATATTTACGTGGTTCACCCCCACCCTAGGGATACGTCCACCAACTCTTCTTCTTTATTAGCTTCTTCAATGGGTTACATGCACAGAGCCTCAAAACCCTTCTCCGCATAGGACAAAAGATCTGTGCATCTCGCTAGATGCTTCTTCCTGGCATCACAACACAAAGCCTTCCACCATCTGTTACAACCACTTGCACTTAGCTCTGCAAGTCTCTTGCAGTCATGCACAAAGCACTTACAGACTCTACTTGCACTTAACATACGTTTACATATGACTAGCGGCCTAACATCACATAGATTCTCCTCCTTACATTGCTTAGACATCTATTTATACATTACAAAATAGGCCTAAGCATGGGTAAAACCATGGGTCGACATCCCAATCTCGTTACATAATCCCAAAAACCTAAAAAAGGGTCGAGATCTCATGATCTCTGCTTCATCTTGCACTCCTCCTTCGACAGGCTGTTGAAGTCCAAAATAGGTCAACATGACCAAGAATCTCCCAAAACTTGGTCAAGGGCCAACACATGGCTAGGAGAATAACGCACATACTAGAAGAACAAGAGAACTAGTCGAAGCTACTAAATACCAAATATATGGATGTCGAAGTTGAAAGGACACATGACGACTGGAGACACCTGTCTGCACAAGAGAGTAGAGCACCCACCCCAGAAATAGAAGAAGTATTACCCTTGAACCCTATGGAAGACCCTCCACAGTGCGAAGTTATCATCAAGAGGAGATAAGAATGATAATGGAAAGAGGAACCCAGTAACTTAGATTATAGGAAAAAAGGATAGAAAGCTCAGTAAGAAGAGGGAAAAGTTAGAAAAATTGCAAGAAGTTCCAGAGAATACTTCATAGAAGAAAGGTTTCCAGAACTCGAACTTCGTCGGAATATCAGTACAACATAGATTGGCACTTCTCCATGGCAGAGCAATATGACCGTTGGAGGCATTATGACCATTCGATTGACGCTCCCGAATGGTTAGGAAAGCATTTATGTCCCGAAAGTTCACCATTGGACCATTGGGACTGTGCCATAACGGATGAAATTGCATTGAATAAGGCTTTGTGACCCATTGAAAGAAACTGTTACAGTGTTATCTATTTATCTCGTCGAGCATTGCACCGAGAACACTTTTGCCAATTATGATTATCCGAGCTCGCAGAGAACTAGTTGATTTCATACAGTGATCATTGAGACCTCACCATCCATTCTATTACATTGAGTATTGTTCACCGACCTGAGATATAGATCTCGAGTGTGCATGTTGGACGAAATTATCGCAATAGAAAAAAAATTCGAAGAGATTCTAATAGACCTCATGGTCGAGAAGGTGATGTCCACATGCATCCAAGCCTCATCAACATGAGGAGTGCAAGCCTCCTTGTTGACTGCTCATAGATCTGGACCATCCCGAGCTGTGATCGAGAAAAGAACCAAGCATCGTGATGACTTGGCGAATATGAAGCTAATTCCATCCATCCTACCTGACTACATCCCACCCCTGGCCGGTGTGGTGAGTTGTGATAGTGTCTCGAGGGACTTCGACTACACAGTCATCACTTCGTACCTCCCGAAGGGAATACAATCAGTCATACCACATTTGGAGAGGATTCCAACCTTAAAGATCAGTGACTATAACCTAGGAGACCGCAAGAGATATGGCATGCTCGCAACTCAAAAATATTTGACCAAGACCAAGGGGAATAAATCGAAGATCATCCCCCAGCCGTGGACTATGGACATCGCGAGGTCCACTATCTTGAACGTGATGAGGCTACCACATTTTGGAAGGCACCGGAAGGTTAATGCATGCATTAAGCTCTTGTTTTCATGCTTCCATGGTGGGTATCTATGGTTAGATAGACACATCACCATCGATCCGATGATTATCCATAGGATCACCAGATTGAGCATGCAGGGACCAGACCCGCAAGGCTTTTATCTAGGGAAGGCTGCATACCATGCCCCGGTACAAAAGATCAAAGACACCTATGACGATGTAGAGAAAGGGACACAAGGCTACAAGGTAGCCTCCACTCATAATGACTCAATGCACCTTGCTTTCCAGTTGATTATTGGTAAGCTAGTCCGAAAGAAAAGACTCACGCAGGTCACATTGTTTTTCGTTGACCTCGCAGGAAAATGCGTGGAAGGACTACAGATGAACTAGGCTAGTTACCTAGTCAATCAGTTAGAACTAGATTGTCGCGAAGATCAAGATCAGGACTATGAGTTCCATTTTAGCTATATATTGATCCTCATCACATTCACTACTTGGGAGATGTCGGAAGGTGCGACCTTCCCTGACATTGAGCCATTTGATCCATTAGTTGTGAAGTTCACCACGGTTTGGTATTCGAGTGATATGGGGAAACAATGGAAGTCGAACGCAGTATTCCATACCTACTACCTGCAGCTAAAGAGGGATATTGAGTCTTTCCCTCGTATGACGCCGAACACCCTCGATAGGTTCAGGCCCCTTATGAAGTTCCGTGCAAATAAGCATTTTATTTATATTACTGCGTGCACAGATGAAAGTAGAGAAGAGCTTCAGTCCTAATACAAGCTCACAGAGGAGGACCTAGAAGAAATCACTAAGGAATGGCCCGCAGAGTTCCTTATACTAGTCGACTAGGCAACACTATCTGATCCCAACCTCACTGGAAGTCTTGTGGTTACTCGTGAAGAGTATGATGCACCCAGCAGCAGCAGGAAGAAAAATAAGGAAGATGTATAGGAAATACACAACACATTAGAAGAGACTGCATCAAATTCACCTAGTGGAGGAGGAGACGACAAAGTGGACAAAGAAGAGAAAGAAGGGGAAGAAAATAAGAAGAAGTAGGGAGAAGTAACACCGCCTAGGAACCCCCTTGAAGAGACAGAGACACCCAAGAAAAGAAATGTTTCCCCCACGAAACCTACATCACGGAAGAATTCCAAAGAAAGTAAACCGAAGTTGTAGATTGTGCTCATGGTCGATGACTTCAACTTCATTATCGCAGTTGTATCAAATGCCTTAGAAGATATTTTACCAAGAACTAAAGCCAAACAAGAAGCCATGTATGATATAATTGAGAGAGATATAAGAGGTGTACATCAAGCCCTTCACTCCATCCACGTAGTGTCCACTGTGCCCCCGCCACCAGAAGAACCGGAGTTGGGAGATGATCCTACTCAACTCCACAGAATAGATGACGCGACCGAAGCTCGCCTTAATCGCATGCAGGAAGAAAAAGAACAGGCCACAATATCACTGAAGCAAACACAATAATAAATCATAGAGAAACACCGAGTTGCGTAGCAGGAGAAGGATGACCTCCAAGCCAAGTTTGAAGAAAATAAAGTGAAAATTCAGCAAGAGAAAGAATAGATGCTCACAGAATAGGTCAACGTTAAAGAAGCATTCAACAGATCACTTCTGTTTGTGATGGGCTTGGAGCAGATGGAGGAAGATCCAATGGATAGTCAAGTGGTGAAGCTTGCAGAAGCCATTCAACAGCTTCAACAGAGAATCACAGAACTAGAGCTACAAACAGTTCCAAGCACTCTGCAGGAAGTGAGAGACCATAGAGAACCAACTTCCCAAAGCATAGTTGAAAGGATCAAAGCATTAGTCATAGAATGTAAACATCTAAGCAGTCACATTGCGCAAACTTATGAGAGCCTTACCGAGGACCTTGAACTGAAGAAGTTGGAGTCACAACTCCAAGAAGCAAAGTAGCAAGCAGTAGTAGTACAAACACAGTTGAAACTCTTGTCAGCAGTTGAGAGGATGAAAATATACTGAGAATAGCGTAGGAATCAATAGTAGGTCCATGCCATACAAAGCAAGGTCATGGAAGTGACTCAAAAGCTCCAACCAGTCCAGGATGCAACTTGCCTACTTTTTGAGGAGATTGAAGGCCAAGGAGCAAAGCTAGAACAATTGGTCACTTTGGTAGAACAATGCTTAGAGGGAATTTTGAACGAGGCAGTTATTCAATATTTCGCCAAGCAGGAGGCCTTGGTGCAGCAACAAGTTGAAGCAGCTCGAGCCAAGATCGAGGATTTTGAGGCAAATTTACCCAGACCAGAGTGACTCGGGACGAGTCATAGGTGAGTGTTGGGGGCCTGTTGGCCCTTGACCAATTTTTGGATATCCTTGTTCATGTTTGACCTCTTTTGGGACTTCAATAGGCTGGTCGAAGGTAGAGTGCAAGTCGAAGGTGGAGCGTAAGTTGAAGCAGAGATCGCGGGATATCGACCCCTTTGTAGGGAATTTTTTGGGATTAGGGTTTATGTAATGGGTATGGGATGTCAGCCCATGGGTTTACCCACATTTGGGCCCATTTGTAATGTATAAATAGATATCTAGGCGATGTAGAAAGATGCCAATGTGCTAAGTGAGAACAGTTGTGGATGATTTGTGCATGTTATTTGTTAAGGACTTGCAGAGCTAAGTGCAAGTGATTATAGGAAGCTTATTGTTGGGGCTCAGAAATGTCATATTCTCATCCACCTTTCCCGCCATCCTTCTTCACATTTCATCACCCCATTAACCTTTCATGATATCATTTCCATAAATATACTTGGGTTTCACCTTATCATTATCCGCTTTATTCATTTTAGTATTTAAAAGGAATTTGTGATTAAATGTTAGAAAATCAACATGTTTTCATATATATCTCAAATATGTGTGAGCTTTGTAATGTGTAGGAATATGTGAAGGATTAATTCAAAGGACTTCTCGAATACTTCCTCCACCATTTCAATATTTG
>ML814509.1:36400-54261 GCA_009831015.1 Picea engelmannii | reverse complement strand
AAGATCATGGAGATTTGGTTGGAATATCTTATCTAAGATATATGAGAGATATGTGTGAGGATTTAAAGGGATTATATTTTGTAATAATGGAAAATAGGTTGAGAGAATAGTGGATTTGTAATAATGAGATGGTTATCTTATCTTCAAGGCTCTCATGTATAAAAGAGAGTTCTCTCTCTTCATGAGAATTCAATTAGGATGTGATTAGAATCAGAGTAGTCATTAGGATTCAAAAGAGAAAGGGATTCTTAGATTTGATTCATATTCTTTCATTGTATGATTTCATGATTGTCATTTGATTATTGTTATGTAATTCAGGATATCTTTATTGTGTGAGCTCACATATGTTATTTGTCGTTAACTCTTCACATGTTGTATTTCTTTTCCTTTATGCAATTTCCTGCTTTCCTAGATTAGTTTCATTTCAGCAATTTAGATTAGATTACTTCTACTTCAGTCCTGCATATATAGTGTGTGTGCTTCGTAAGCCTACGAACCTCGGATTGAAAAATTAAATGGTTGGGAAAATACTACAATGGAATTAAATGACAACATTTCTGCCTAACATTTTGGCACCGTTGCTGGGGAAGCACGATGGATTGAGGTATTAGTTTCTTTTTCATTCCAATTTATGCAAGTGTGATTAGACATGATCCTAACTCCGAGGTGACATATGGGTAAGGACATGTAGGGTAGTGTAAATTTCAATTCCTGCATGTGTTGGTAAGGGGTCATAGCAGCTACTTGAGTGGAGACTCCTCATGTTCTCCCTGCCAGCTCTAGAGTGTGAATTTCAATTCCTACAAGTGTAATTAGGGTGTAAATTTCAATTTCCGCAATATTAGTTTAAATTTTTGCAAGTTTGATCTACATGTGTTGGTTCTAGGGGTATTAACATCTACTTGAATGGAGATTGCTCATGTTCTCCCTGACCAACTATCAGGAACGTTTTAATTTCCGCAACTTTGAAGAGTAATTTTTTTTGTTTTAGCAAGAGTGTTTTTTTTTTAAGTTTTTCATTTTCATTTGGGTGTTGTAAGAATCCTTGTTTTTAACATGATTTAACAATGAGTGTCAGCTTGGAACTACTCACTCAAATCCTAGCAGATGTCGGGATCTCCTCTTCCTTGGAAGGGGAGATCTTGACAAGGATCAAAGATTCAAATACTCCTCCAGAAACAATTGAAGATTCAACATCTGAAGAATCCTGCATATCCGATGACGAACAATCATTCAAACAGGAAATCGAGGAAGATGAAGAGGAGTTATAGCATGATCTGAGTAAGAAAAATCACGCCTACGAAAGCCTTATTGAACAATGGTTCCAAGTAACTACCCAATTAGATCAATCTTTTTGTTTTTACTTAGTTAGTTTTCCGTTACAACGACTAGATTCATTCATTCTCGTATATTTTCACTTTTCATTCAAGAAATTGCCACTGAACATATTGTTGTTACTACTACGTGAGTGGCTACATTGGCTCTTTGATTATACGTAACTAATGTCTCATTTCTAATTAGTGTAGTGTAGATAGGATTTTATTTTCGATTTTTTTTTTTATCTTTGCTAGAATAAGTATGCTCTCCTCCGTGCTTCGTGCAATCACGAGGATCAGAAAATAGCATGATTGATTGACTGATTTCAAGAATATTTTTCGTCCTCCATTTGATGGTAAATTTTTAATAAGCTTGCGAAATAATTTTATTTTTATTTTGTTTATTTTGAAAACATAATAAAAATATAAATAAAATTTGTGCATCCATCCTCGACCTGCACAATAAAAACAACATTGAGTGTTTCTATGACGAAACAGTGGATGCAACTGTACTTACTCTGAGTCGAAATAGATGGTTGAAACTGTGTCCCGCTTATTGAATTGCATTTTCTCACCTTCATAAACCTACAAATCACACCTTGAACTCAGACCTGCAAATAAAACACAACCAAACATTAGAACTGGTCTGCAAATCCATGTGAATGATCTTTTTACAAACTGAAACTGTAAATCCCATGCTGAAACAGTGAAATTTTGACATGTTGTTACAACATGCTGAAACAATGAAATTTTTACATGTTGTTACAGCATGTTGAAACAGTGAAATTTTGGCATGTTGTTACAGCATGCTGAAACAGTGAAATTTTACATGTTGAAACAGTGAAATTTTTGTATGCTAAAACAGTGAATTTTTTTTTTAAATGTTGAGACAGTCGTTGTTACAGGATATGCAAACAATAAAACAATAGTGGCATTAGGATAAAATAAAACAAAACAAAAAATATATATGGTCTGCAAATTCATGAGTTTTTTTTTTCCACTAAACTATTGCAGCACGCTGAAACAATGGTTGAAACTATGCATCTTCTCATTTTTAACTTCTAGTCTACGTTCATCCCTGGGTTTCAGTAGTAGAAATATCATATCTCGCCCTCATTGTTAGATGTATCTTTTGACATTGAATACAGTCGGCAACATTAAATCCTTACACACTGCAACCTGCAAAAGTTAAAAATGTGGAAGAATCAACTAAAATTTCGAATCCCAATCGTAGTCTTTGCAAATTCTGGTTATTACGAATCCCTACCATTTTTCTTGTATTTCCTAAGTCTAATGGGAATAAAATCTTTAAAAAATAAAAATAAAATAAAATAAAATAATTCAACGCTTATATGGAAAGATCAGTCATTAAAAACTACAGAAAGATAGCCTCTATTCGCATAATTAAAAGGAAGATTTTATGCAAAACTATTCACACGATAAGGGAGATCTCAAATCAAATCATAACCATATCAAATTAGAAAAAAAAATTATGGTATCGATTCATTCAGAGATTTTTTGATCGTTGTAAGATTGTTATGGACTCTTAGGAGATCAACATCATGGTTTTGACCTTGTCTCCTGGATTTTTTTTTTGCATCTGGTTTGTGGAATGTAATCCCAAGTCTTCTGCCATTTACACTATCCTTCTGTCCCACTTCTCCGATCTTGATTTGAACACCACATGTTACTCTTTCATCATAATCAAATCATTGATGTAGACTGTCATGAATATTTGACTCTTTCCAGTGCTCTCAGCACTCAAAGCGACTATCTCTCTTTTATTGTCATCATACCTTATCTCTTATCATTTATCCCAGAGACTATTCTGCAAATCCAACCACATTTTCTAGATCACTTGACCCTATTACAATCATTGAAGATTCTCTTTAGGTATTCATATTGTTTTTCATACTCACGGTAGTCTGTGGAGATGTGCACTGACTTGCAGAATTTATTATCAAATCAATTTATTGTTTACGGATATCATTTCTGCCAAATAACAATAAACTTAGATATGATAAAACAATCAAATATCTCAATTAATAACAGAACCGGATCATGCCTATCCACTGCACGCTACAAAAACACAAAAACGTTATAACGAATAAGCTGGAAATAAGCCATAATGCGTGGCTAAGATCAATCAATTGACTAATTCGTTCGTGAAATCCATTGACAAACGTTTGGATGATTGATAATCTGGATAGGGATGCAACAATAGTTTATTCTAGTCATGATCTCCATCGTGATCTTAAGACCCAACTCATATATGCAATGAGAAACTCTCGATCTGAAATTTTCTGTCAATTAACATCCATTTGCAGACAGTCAAATTTGGGTGCAATTTTCAAGCAAACAGTGACGATTTTCAAAAATCTGAGACACGGGTTTTGTGCAGAAGGGTCTCATGTAGCTGACCCGCAAGCGATTTTTGAAAATTCTTCTTGGTTTGAGAGAAGTTTTGATTTTTCGGGACATGAAAAAGCTCAATTTCGGCATGGACGGTTTTTAACAACAGTCAAACTCATGCTCAGTTGGAAGAAATGGCATATTTCTTTATGGATAGGAGCCTGATTTGCAGATTTGGTGCAATTAATTACGGTTGGAGGCTTGAGCCGTGACATAATCGAACAACCAAGGAGGGCTGAAACAATAAAACTTTCGTGATCTATTTATGTTCTTGAAATTTTTGATTAATGTGTTTTTGCAGGCATTGTATTTCAGGATCGACTGCTGTGTTTTCTTACTGGTTATCACAGAGACTTGTATGCCCTAATTATTCATGATTATGCAGAAAACTTATTATTTTCTCATGGTGAATGCATTTCTTTTACTTCCTTTGCGTAAGCATGGATGTCAAACCTAATAATAAACTCCATTAAATAATAATCATATATATATATATATATATATATATATATATATATATATATATATAAACAAAGAAAAATCATAAGTGTTTTTGTTTCATTTTGGTATGCAACAAGAGCAATGACAACAAACAAACATAAAATTGGAAAAATATATAAAAATTGCAAATGGAAGTTTTAAAACATTCTTGAAAACAATAATAAATACATGTTTTCATGTTTAACATTCATTTGTTTTTCTTAAGTCACTTTGGCAACAATCAATTACGAAGCGAATAAGTGCGAACAATAGGTATAATTGCATTTATTTTCTATCTCAATTAGCTCGCATTTGTACTTATCTCTTGCATTTTATGTTTTGTGATTCTCTCACGAAGTTTTGATTGCAGGATTAATACTAAAGACTGATTGCAGGAACATGACGCTCATTTTCCATGCCACGATGATATTCAAGAATCACAACATTTTAGAAAAACATGTTTATTAGACAGCTTGAAGGAGTTGTTACTCATCAGAAACATCATGACGTTTGTTGTTACACAGACACATTTCGCTGATACACAACAACATTTTGTTGTTACATAGAAACTTTTTGCACATCTTGATGTTTGTTGTTACACAGCGACCATGCTGATACACTATTACTTCCGCATTTTGCCAAATTTCATGTTGTGACACTATCCCATTTCTCCTTCAAAGTTGATTGGTCACTTGGTGTTGAAGCCATCTTCCACTGCCTTAACTTTCATAACTTCACACATGCCTATCTTTATGAGTTGCATACATCATTTCCTTTATCGTTTTCAGTACCTTTTTGCCTTTTCAGTTTTCCTTCTGAATAAAACAAACTCCCTTTGTCCATGATTACATTTCCTTTCCATAACCCTTGTTGCTACTGATATCTTTACATCTATAGTCCTACCACTCTTTTTATAAACTCGTGTTGACTGATGTGGGATTCCTTAAGGCCCACCTTTCAACAGTCTTGCCCCATCGACCTCGACACCTTATCTGGGATATAGACTAGAGTCCATTTTTGAGTACCTGGAGGCTTGCATGCCTTAATGGAAAGTTCTCTCGCTAACAATCATGGGAATACATCAATGCCCCTTGATCGTCAGATCTTGCAAGTGGCTCGACCTCAGCTCATTCATTCTCACTTCGCCAGATGTACTCGGGTACCTTGACACTCATTGACATCAATGGTGAGTTGCCTCGCATTGGTTAACGACATTCATCATTGGTCGGTAATCCAATGACTTCTTTTCATGCTCGACACCGACACATTCATTCGCATGATTAGAATTGTACCATCGGGTTTAGTAGCGGGTGAATACTATACATTTTTCATGACTCTATCAGCAGTTACAGTAGCATGACTTCAGCCATATGAGACTACCGCAGTTCCACTTTCACACTTTCTCTTTTACATGATTCATTCAACAGTAGTTCAGCTTCCTCCACTTCACATTCTCTGATCCAGCAGACAGCAGTCACAGCTACAGCAGTAGTCACTTTCCACATGATCCTGCAGCAGTGACATCTTCCATGATCTAGCAGTCACATTAGCTATATTCTTATTGCATAGTTCATCACCATTTTGGGTAAGTGGAGGTATGTTATTTTCTAAACTCTAATCATGTAATTCCTCAACTGCTAGTAATGAATAATTTGGAAAATTCCCTGATCCAATTCCCTTTCCTTTTAACTTCTACGACTTATGCCACATTGCATGAGGACATGCAACAAGTTAAGTTGGGGGGTAGGAGACCTTATTCACTATCATCACTCCATTTTTCCATGACCATCATTCCATTTTTTTGTCTCATTTACCAGTTATGAACATTTCTTTTCCAACATTTCTTTTCCAACAATGCTCGGTTGCACTTTACTTCATAAGCACTCGTATACATATTGGCATGATTCACACATATACAAAAAACCAAAAAAAGGGGCTTTCTTATACTCAGTGATGTTTTTCTTATGCACATTGATAGCATACATTTTCCAGTAAAAATATGGGCAAATTATTATCATAACAGCAAGAGAACAAATAACGAAATGAATGTTGTTAACACAAGAACGACCATTATTTATATTCATGGTTGTCACACAAGAACCAACCATAAGAAAATGTCAATTGTTACTCATGTAAATCCCATCCTGGGAAACATTTATTATCATCACTCAAAGCCAACATTCAGATGCCAAAATTTCTTGAAAAGATCCATGCATGGTTGCATGAGGACATGAAACAAGTTAAGTTGGGGGGTATGTTGGGGCTCAGAAATGTCTTATTCTCATCCACCTTTCCCGTCATCCTTCTTCACATTTCATCGCTCCATTAACCTTTCATGATATCATTTCCATAAATATACTTGGGTTTCACCTTATTGTTATCCACTTTATTCATTTTAGTATTTAAAAGGAATTTGTGATTAAATGTTATAAAATCAACATGTTTTCATATATATCTCAAATATGTGTGAGCTTTGTAATGTGTAGGAATATGTGAAGGATTAATTCAAAGGACTTCTTGAATACTTCCTCCACCATTTCAATATTTGAGAAGATAATTCAATCCCATTCCAAGGAGAAGATCATGGAGATTTGGTTGGAATATGTTATCTAAGATATATGAGAGATATGTGTGAGGATTTAAAGGGATTATATTTTGTAATAATGGAAAATAGGTTGAGAGAATAGTGGATCTGTAATAATGAGATGGTTATATTATCTTCAAGGCTCTCATGTATAAAAGAGAGTGCTCTCTCTTCATGAGAATTCAATTAGGATGTGATTAGAATTAGAGTAGTCATTAGGATTCAAAAGAGAAAGGGATTCTTAGCTTTGATTCATATTCTTTCATTGTTATGCTTTCATGATTATCATTTGATTATTGTTATGTAATTCAAGATAGCTTTATTGTGTGAGCTCACATATGTTATTTTTCGTTAACTCTTCACATGTTGTATTGCTTTTCCTTTATGCAATTTCCTACTTTCCAATATTAGTTTCATTTCAGCAATTTAGATTAGATTACTTCTACTTCAGTCCTGCATATATAGTGTGTGTGCTTCGTAAGCCTACGAACCTCAGATTGACAAATTAAATGGTTGGTAAAATACTACAACGGAATTAAACGACAATATTTCTGCCTAACACTTATGTATAGACAGTAAGAAGGCTTTGTGCTTAAACCTAGCTTGGGGAAAGAGGATCTGGCGAGGTGTGCACAGATCTCCTGTCCTATGCAGAGTGGGTTCTGAGGCTTTGTGCATGTAAGGATATTGACAGAAGATAATAAAGAAGATGAAGAGTTGGTGGAAGTAGCCCCACACTGGGGTGAACCACGTATATCTTGTGTTATGGTTTATTTGTGCATTATGGTTGTATGTTAGTGATGTGATTTATTCTTAGTGCCGATATATGATGCATATAGTATGATAGCTTAGTGCTTAAATGTTGTGAATAAATGATAGATCTAATATTTTTCCATATGCTAAGTGCTTAGATGTGTTAGATATGGTAGAATGATGGATTTTTCTATAATTAGGGTTTGGATCTGCGATGTGAATAAGGGTTAATTACTGATGAATGTTAATTTCTAAGTGCTTTGTTAAGTGTTATAATCATAGATCTATGTCCCAGCTAGGTTGCGGACATTTGAGTCCTGCAACCACCCCTGCCTTTACCTTGGTTGAGACTTCATCTGCTTTGCAAGTGTTTCCTAAAAGGCTGGTAGTTAGGGTTTTTTCGGTGTGTTGTTGAAGCGTTGAACCCTGGGTCTGCCCCTGTGCCAACATTTTTTCAGGAAAAAATCTGAGCAAATTCTAAGTTCTTTCTCATGCTTGTGAAACCATGATAATCTAATCGAGTAATATTTTGTCATTTTTTTGAACTCATATTGGTAACACGAAAAACAAAACCTATGAAGTATCCTTTAATCTCTTTTCAAGCTCCCTAAACATGAAAAGATGGCCGAACAACCTTGTTCTTTTCACGCTCGTAAAATTATTTGAAGAAAACATCTGATGAGCGTTAGGTTATCACTTTTTCGGTCTTGTCAGATTAGTTTACGAAAAAGGACCTGATGGAGTTCTCTTTATGTGTTTTTCAAACTCTCTAAAATTGAAAAACCCCTGAGTTTTCTTTCCTTGGACTCATTAAAAAAACATCGAAAGACCCATATGGGATGAAACCATTCTTTCTTAGGGTTTTTTAAACATACTCCAAGGCACTTGTCCGAAGCATGAGCTTACATCTACAAGCATATGTTATCCTCCTCAATCTTGCGTAAAAATAAAGAGGTACTTGCCAAAAATGGTGGGGGGAAATTGGGAAAGAAATGTGTCTCTATATTTGTGTTAGTTGCAATAATAGTTTCTCTTGAACTTGACACCCCCCTTCATCATTATATCTGGGTTGGGAAATGCATTTGTCTCTCGTTTGACCATCCACAAGTTCATATGTTGGGTCCTCCTTGAGTCAATGTTGCCAAGACAATTGTCGTGGCGTTCATATGTTCAAAAGAAGTCCAACCTAAACAAGCCTTATATCAAGTCGGCCATCTACAATTATAAATTTTCTACCATGTTGACCTTCCCTGAGTGAGATCTTAATCACTTCATACTCTGATCTACTTCAAATCTGTTACGTATTTCCTGTCATTGATGGGGGATACTTCAAGGCCCTCCTATGACAATTATTTTCCTATCGACTTCAACTCATTATCCAGGAACAAGACTTATAAATCATTTATTACCTTAGAACCTGCATGCCTCAATGGCAGGTTTCTTCGCTTTCAACAGTGGGTTCACATAATTGACCCCTGATTGGAAGATTTCATTGAGTGTTTGACTTCAACTCAATTATTCACATTCATTGGATAGTACTAGGGTACCTTGGGAGTCATAGACATGAATGGTGATTTCCCTCGCACTTGTTAAAGGTTTTCATTAATGACCGGTAATCAAGTGATTTCTACCATGTTCGACTTTGACACCTGTAATCACATGGCTAGATTCGTACTTAGAGACAATGGAAATGAAGACCCTGGATCTTATCATTTTGGTCTGGGTTTCGACGGAGTATTCCTAAATTTTTACTGACACATAGATCCACTGTGTATGTCTTGCAGCTATGTCCGAATTTGAATTATTTTAGAGCATATATCCATAGTGTATTCCTGGTGGCTATGTTGAATCATGATGACATGGATCCACAGTGTATGTTTTGTGGCCATGACTCACTTGACACTTATGATTAGAGTCACTTGTAGTTTGAGCATGGGAATGCCTACCTCAGAAATGGTATGACATTATTCATATGCTTGTTTGTTTGTAGGTTCCTAATCAATGTGCTCCCTGTTTTCGACACACACATTCTACAAAGTATTTCTACTGTCACGTGTTTTAGCTTCATACTTTGGGGGGGATTTTGTTACACATTATTTTGGTCTCCTCAGTGGTCACCTGACAACATGTGTTCATGTTCCCTGGAAATATTAAAAGAGACTTTCTCCATGGGAAAAATGATTTGATTTCCTCTTTCAAAAACCATGTCAAGGAAGGTTGTCACACCCTACTATATGCATGGGGTGCGACGATGCCTAATCATCGCATTCTGCCCTAAACCTGGACTACGACGTTGTTGCATGCTACTTGTACATAGGGTGGGATGATGCTTAAAGCATGGGAAAAGTCAAAATTCATGAATGTTCTAGAAGGGAATCTTCTAGAAGATGAGGTGGCCTCCGATCGGTTTGGATCTTACTCACTTCTCTGATTTGGTGGGATCATCCTAATCTCCTCATCCATCTCTCTTTCACAATATATAAAGAGGGATCTCTCATGGAAAAGGCTAAGTTTGAATAGGATAAGATTTGTATGGAGAGTTCTACTTCAAATTATGCTTGATAGCTTTGCTTTAGTTCTTCAAGTCAGATTGTGGATCTTCTTCATTCAAGGCATTTGGATCAAATGTGTGTGTGTTGAATCAAAGAGCCATTGAAAGGGGACCTTGCAACATCAAGGCATGGGTTGTATTCTCCATTTTCTATTCATTTAATATAGTAATACATTTCTTCCCTATATACACATCTCGTCTTCTATTGTATAATTCCTTGATCATATACATAGACTTCATCAGAGTACATATATCCTTGTTTTCCTCCTTTGTTGGTTTGTGATTCTTAGACATGCTTACTATTCTGCAAACTCAAGGAAGGAGTCACAAGGATGACACTGGTGAGGATCAAGCATCGTTTAAAAGGTATGTCATGTGTACCTCACTAAACTAGTTCATATGATGATGAAGTTTAAGGTGAAGTGTGTATTCTATTATGTTTTGTTCTAGTTTCCTATGGAATTTAGGAAGATCTGTTTGTGTCTGCACTTGCTGATTAATCTGATAACACTATGATCGAAATTATTCTTATAGGAATCATAATATTCGGCCTCTTAATGAGATATGGGCACCCTACATGGGTCTTGAGACTTTGACCATGCCCATGGGAGAAAATAAATGGTCTGAAGGCCTAAATGAAATTTTTGAGGATCATGAGCCATGAGTGAGTCCTTGAACCACTACAAAGGCCCTTTAGATGGGGTATTTGGCATCCAATTTGGATATGGGTGCCATTAGGAGGTTTTTTTCACCCCATATGGGTCTTTGGGTCTTGACCATGATAAGAAGAGGGAAAAAAGGACCCCAAGTCATATATAAATATTTTAATGATCTAGTCCATGAAAATGGCCTCAAAGCACCACAAGGGCCCTATAAAAAGGATATTTGATATTTGAGTGGGATATGGATGCCTACATGAGGTTTTTCATACTAGGGAAGTATCCTAGGGTCTTGACCATGGTCAAGTTGGGAAAAGAAGATACATATAAGATAAATTAAAATTCCAAAGATCATGGGATAAAAGGAGGTCTTGAACCATTACATACACCCTTTAGAGGGGGTATTTAGCCACCAATTGGTCTACATACAACATTAGGATATTTTTTTCACAAAGGATGGATATCAAAGACTTTTCCATGGTCATATGGAAATCATTACAAGGTTTTCCACACTAGATGATGTTACACACCAAAATGTCACATTGAGGTGTCACATCTTCTACATGCCTTAAGTGTCATAAGTGTCATAAAGTGTCGTATGCAACTTACTAAGTGTCGCATGCACTTTATCAAGTGTCGTATGCACCTTACTAAGTGTTGCATGCATTTTATTAAGTGCCGTACATGTTGACACCATGACTAAATGTTGGTTGTTTTCCCTAAGACATGTTGAATAAGAAAACATTGAGAAAATGGTAAAGTCTAATCACTTTCCCTAATTTTTGAGCCTTGTTTGACCATTAATGCCCCCCTACCCATGTATAGGGAGCATTAATGCCCCAAATAAATCACGTGGGAGCATTACTAATGCTTTGTTTCTGGTCTTAGGGGAGCATTAGTGTTGTTAGAGTTGATCCACCTTTTTTATATGGGAAAATCCTCATATATTCTTGAGTGGTTATGGTCAAGGGATGACTCATGAACTCAAGTCATCCATTTTTGGTACTAAATTCCAACCTAAGGAGTGAAGATATCAACCATTCCCTTGGATTTTTATGGTGTTTAAGCCTCTCAAAATCTATATAAGCAAGGTCATTCATGGGTAAAGGAGGAGGAATCCATTGAAGTATCATCATTCTAATCTCAAGACATTCATGCAAGGGATAGACTAGAGATCTTGAAGAAGATTGTTGTAACATCAAAGGTGATTTGTAAGTGCCTTATTTATTGATTTTCTATTAATATCAACTTGGTCTATTCCATTCAAGTTCATGTGTTCAAATATCTACTTGTCTATTGTTGTTTCAGTCATCATAGATAGATCTATTTTGTCTAACCACACGTAGTAAAAGAAGGAGATTCGTTTTTGTCCATTACAGGTCATGTCTTGCACCTAGGATCTTGGAGATCAAGGTCATAGGTTGGAGCAACAAGGAAGGGCATTGTAAAAAGGTATACCACATTCTCTTCCTTCTCATTTTTGTTGTTCAACTAGATCTAGAGGGATGTTAGTGTTCACTTGTTAGCATCTATATTTGGGTCAATAAAGGTCTTGATCCCAAAGAGGATTTCAACCTATCTCAAACCTTTCTGAGTAATGAAATCTGTTAAAATAAACCGACGTGCTAATAAAATCAATTAGGCATTTTTTGGTTTATAGTACACCAACAATAGCATAAGGTTAGAATCTTTGGACTAGGAAAAGTGAGTAAATTGTCCAAGATTACTAAACAAGACTATAGAACACTTAAGAGCGATCAAATCCAACTATCATATAGGCACAGATGGGAACCCTCTATAGCATAGGGGCTACACACAAGATCATGTCCAGAAGAGCAGCAGAGATTACCCTCCAAATCTTGACCAATCGTAGTGGAAAGAGCGTATATTGGAGGTTTTTCTTGAGAAACTACTATTTGGTCTCAGCACTTTGTGAATCCAAAATCCATTCAGGGTCTTCAGGAGTCTTATCGTTCCACTTGTCTTCATTTCTCTTGAATAATTTCAGACTTTGATATACTTCCCATACGTTCAGTATTGACTGTCAACTGTATCCCCCGGGAGGTTGACTGGGAGTTGGTAACCTTAGTGGCCTTTCCTAGGTATATAGAGAGGTGACTTTGGTGGGATCTCCACGACACCTGGGGAGAACGTCGCGCAACACCCTCAATACGCTTGGAGGGTGACCTCGCAAATAGAAAGTTGCTTGCATCGATAAGGGTTGTTATGTGGAGGTCGGGATAACTACTTTTGATATCTTCGTAGATGACTTGATATCCCATATTCAGAAGATCCTTCTATTGTTGCTTGGTTGATTACCTATAGATATTTTTTTCAGGGTGTGTGATTTTGAAGTTCGTAGTTGTCCTTAAGGATTTTTGTTTTAATTTCATCATGGCCGATCAAGGGCTTTGAAGATCTCGCAGAATGCAAGGTTTGGATCTTGAAGATCAGGAACCTCAACATGAATCTTCTTACGAAGGAATGGTCGAAGAACAAAATTATGAAACCAGGAGTGTAGCTCCTAGAATTGGCCAACACACATAAGAATCGGTCACAACCTTCATGGAAGTCCTTGTATCTTACACAAATCCCCCTTTAACTGATCCACTTGGTCCATTATTCATTGAACAACCATCTAAGAGATTTCTTTATTCTTATTCTTCTTACTATTTACCGACCAGCTCAACCACTAGCCAATATTTTTGCATGAACCCACCAACATTTGGTTTTCCATAGGGATTGGGAGTTTCACTTCCTCTATCCACAACTCTTGTAGTTGACCCTGAAAGAGCACATATCATTATTGTTGGTGCTTCTTATTTACTGGGAACACCTGTGACTCGGGTTACTCTGACACAACCACTTGCGAGTACATCTCCCTCTGCACATGGGCCGAGTAATATTCCTACTTCACTAATCCCACATATGCACACACCAAGTTATTTACTTGGTCGTCCCATCGGTCAAATGGTCAACGGTCAAGTAATTCACACAACCACATTTACACAAGCTACTCAACCCACATCTCCAACTTTACAAATGGGGAGTTCTCCTATACGCTTCACTGGAGGTCAATCTTCAACTAGGGGGAAACGTTTTGCTGGGGGGAAACCCTAAGCCATGGGGAAAACTCCTATGTGGGGGACACAACAACAAACCTGGGGGAAAACTGCTCCTAAAATTTCTTCCATCCATACTACTATTGGCCTATATCCTAGACAACCATATCTAGGAGTTGAAAATCCTTTATTGGGTCAACCTAATCTAGCGGGCATTCCTTCGTAAGGAAACTTTCCTAATCAATCTATGAACCCCATGGTTCCAACACAACAGACCCCTCAAAAACAGTATGAGGGAGGTCCATCGGGCCAATCACCATACATGGGGGGGACCTTCAGGTCAACCGCAGTACATGGGAGGACCCTCAGGTCAACCACACTACATGGGGGGTTAGCCACAGTACATGGGAGGACCATTTGTTTTTTCCATCCCGTCGCAACCTATATATGGTATTTTTGGTATTCCTATGTCGCATGGTTACTACTAGTATCCATAGGCTAACCAACATCTTCCATTATTTTCTACATTAGATCTACCTGATCTATCGTGTTTGACCAATGATCCCATACTGTATGCCCCATTTTGGCCTCCAATCCCTACCAAAATATCATATGATATCTCAAAATTCGATGGGAAACCTGAAGAAGACACTAATAACCATGTAATGACCTTCCATCTCTGGTGTTATTCAAACTCAGTGATGGATGATTCCATTTGTTTACGAATTTTCCAGAGAAGTCTCATAGGCTCGACAACCAAATGGTATATTGAACTGTTGTGCCACTCCTTTGGTGACTTTAATACTTTAGCTATGTCCTTTTTGACACATTTCCAACGTCATTTCGATATCAAACTGATACATATATTTTGAATTCTCTTAGGCAATCCACTTCCACTCACATTTATGATCGTATTCATGACTGGAGGAGGCGACGACAGTTAACGTATTCATGAGTGGAGGAGGCAATGACAGTTAATTAAAGCTACCATTCGGGATTAACTCATGGAAAATTGGTTTACCAAGTCACTTTTTCCACCCATCGCTAGAGATGTCACTATGGGAGGGGTTGTCACTTAGGAGAAAGCAATTAGTTGTGCTCAATATTTGGACTTGGTATATTCCCAGTCTGACACACTTTATGATCTGATCCCTCATGCTCCTTTCCTGTCGAATGATCTGTCAAGACCTTCTTCGGAAGCCTATTCTAAAGGCATAATTGGTTCCCTGACAAACGCCAAAAACTGCTCCCTCTCATACACAAACCTTCTAGGTGAATGATATCCAATCCACTTCATCTCAACAACCTGGAGGTAAGAAGAAAAACAAGGGTAAATCCAAGAATTCTTCTAACCCACAGGAGAGTACAAAAATTGTTGATACCCAATCGAAAAGGAAAGCTAAGTTTCTCTCATGATTTGTGAGGAGGACCACTACACGAAATATTTCCCTCATTGTGAGGAAGTCGCTAAATTTATGAAAGGTACCTCCCAACCTGTAGTATTAACTAACCCTTTTCCAATTCAACAACAACAAATGGTTGCACAAAATCATGTCCCTCTGCAAGGGGGGAATGCAGTTCATCCTCACCATAAGGATGCTTCCTTAAGCGCTTAGGTCCTTATGTGTAATGGACCAATTAGTTTAATGACTAGAGCTAAGACTTATGACACTAATTTAGATAATCATGCCAATGGAGGTGCTACCAATAATCCCTCCACTTCCACTCCTCCTCCATCCTCCGCCCCTCTTCAGATCGAGATGCCTTCTGTTGATTCAGTGTTGCACCCTCCCAAGGGCACAATTCAAAAATTGACCTTTAATCCAAGTGCCCATGTTGTAAAAAACTACAATGTTGTTGAAAATTTGGCATAAGCACCTTGTGTTATGTTGACGCTAGAAGTTCTGAAAAATTGTCCAAGTCAACATAGAACCTTGTTATCAACCATTGGAGATATGGATTCAGAGGCGTCAAATATGATTATGTTTAATATGGATTGTTTTAAGACGAGGCTCTCCCACCACTTGGCCTTCCAAATTCAAGCTATTGTTGGTGAGAATAAAATCCATCACACTGTTTTGGATGAAGGAGCCTCCACTTGTGTCATGTCTATGTCCTGTTGGAGAGCCATTGGTTCTCCCAAACTTACCCAGTCTCCTACCACCCTTAAAGAATTTGATGGAAATGGTTTCTAATATTACACACTATTAAAATATTTTTCTTTGGAGTTAAAGGGAAAATTCATTTGTGTCGACAGTGAAGTGGTTTACATGCCCCTGGATTATAATTTATTTCTTGGTCGCAATTGGTTCTATGCGATGACTGTCATCATGCTTTCAGTATTTCACATTTTACAATTTCCCCATCAAGGAAAATTGTGACTATTGACCAAATTTATTATTGCACTCCATATCTCCATAATTCCCTAATGAATAACATCCATTTCTTGGGACAATCCGATCTTCAGTACAAGAGTGTGGGGGTAGGTCTCCTCAAATATTCCTCACTCATGGGAGTTTTTCCCTTACCTCTCCTTGATCCACCACATAAGTTTGCCATGTTAAACATGATTACGGTTATGGTGCAATGATCCTATGAATCGTTCGATCCTTGGGTAGTGCCTAGCCCATCTTCCACTAAAACACTAGGTGACATCAAGTCACTTAGTCTTCCACACGATCTAGTACCTAAACATTCCCTTCCTCCGCTTGTATCCATTAATCCTCTTTATTCCTCCTTCTCTCACAAACCTGTCCCTATTAGTATCTAAGAGACTACGTGAGTGAAGAAGAAGATTTGAAATACAAAATGAAGCTTGGGGGGAATGTCTCCAACCTCTAGGCATCATATTGAAGTTAAACCACAAACTTCTTATGATTATACTAGGGGAAAAGTACCAACCTCTGGAAATCATGTTGGGAAGAGGCCCATTCATGGGTATTACACTGAGCATAGTTTATTCTCATTTTCAAGATCATTAAAAAATGAAACCAACTTCGAGCAAAGCTCCCATTTCTGTGTCAAGTTCGTTAAAAAATGAAACAGAGGATTTTCGAGCAGAGTTTCATTCTCTGTTTCAAGCTCATTAAAAAATAAAGAAAACTACGAGCATACTTCGTCGTTCCTTGATCTCGTTAAACCACAAAGATTTATCTTTCGAGTGGTAGCTTACCCCTTTTTAGGCCTCATAAGAATAACTATGAAAAAGGTGTACTCTAGTCAATCATGACTAGAAGTGTTAAGAACCAAACATCAATATAGCATAGAAAAACCTCAGGAAAAGTACTCAACGCCTTGAAAAAGAGATAATTTTAGATCATAAGCCTCTTCGAGGGGGCAACCTCCTTTTACCCCACTTAAATGTTCAAGTACAAGATGATTCAAAATGAAAATGTCTCCTTGGTATATATAGGAGACTAGGAGGTATAATTACAACTAATAGCCTAAAGCCGACATAAATAAAATAACATTACTAATCTAATATGCCCCAATTAAGGGGTAATGGGCCAATATTAGGGCTTAACATGCCCCTCCCCTTGAGAAAAGTGTTGTCCGCAACGCTTGAGTAACTCTGCATGCTTCTGTATAAAAGACTCATCTTCCCAAGTGAAATCTTCAGCTGGTAGTTTCCTCCATTTAATGAGATACTCTGAAATGGATCTATTCCTCAGTTGGTGAATTCTTGTGTCAGTGATGGCTTTAGGCTCCAATATCATTTTTCCTTCCTCGTCAAGTTCTGGCAATATAGTTTGAACTGGGATCTTGTCGCCTATAACTTTCTTTAAGCATGAAACATGGAAAACTGGGTGTACTCGTGAAGATGCATGCAGCTCCAATTTGTATGCCATAGTACCAATCTTTTGCAACACCTTATAAGGGCCATATTACTTTGGTGATAATTTATTATCCTTCTTGGCTTTCTTGAGGGACATCTATTTGTATGGTTGTAGTCTTAAAAATACCCAATCCCCTACTTCAAAACTTCTTTCACTACGATGTTGATCTGCTTGTTGTTTCATGCGATTTTGTGCCATGGTCAGGTTG
>ML814509.1:21669-31812 GCA_009831015.1 Picea engelmannii | reverse complement strand
ACAAGATGATTCAAAATGAAAATGTCTCCTTGGTATATATAGGAGACTAGGAGGTATAATTACAACTAATGGCCTAAAGCCGACATAAATAAAATAACATTACTAATCTAATATGCCCCAATTAAGGGGTAATGGGCCAATATTAGGGCTTAACAAAAAGAGTTCTCCCTTGTATTATTTTTTACTTTTTCGGGCTTGGGGGACTAAATTTATGAAAAATAACACCCTTGGAGTCATCTTTAATATATTTTCAAACTCTTTAAACATGAAAATACCGTCGATTTTTGCTTCTTTGGACTCGTAAAACATGCATTGAAGGACCCATATGGGGTTGAACTCCTCATTCTTCAGGTTTGTTAAACATATGATGAGGGACTTATCGAAGATGAACTATACCTAACATATGTTATCCTCCTCAATCTCGTTAAAAAACACAGAGTTACTTGCCAATCATGGTGGGGAAAAAATTGAAGGAAGTGGGTCAAGTTTTTGGAAAGCATCATGGAAGTTGTTTGTTGTCTCCCTTGAACATGGAACATATTTGTGTCTCATCTCATAGTTGGATAATCTTCTTTTCTCGCACAAATTTGCATCATCTCACGGTTGGATAATCTGCTTGTCTTTGATTCATACCAATTCCACAAGTCCTTGTACTCCTTCAACTCACTTGAAGAGCGCCCAGTGATCGTCACACTATGTTTTGGTCTATCTCTCAGTTGAGTCAATGCTTCCAAGTCACTTTTCGTGCCTCACAATGTTCAAGGGAATTTTCATCTCAAACCAACCATTCTACAATATTATCATCTTTCATCCCCGTTTCATTCCACACTCATTTGATATATCATCTTACATCACTTTCATGTGTCAATTTCGTGTTGATGATGGGGGATACATCATGGCCCTCCTTCAACAAGTCTGTTCCTGTCAACTTCAACATATTATCCAGGAATTAGACTTAGAAACCAATTATTACCTTGGAGCATGCATGCCTCAATGGCAAGTTTCATTTCATTCGACAATAGGTTTACACCATTGGCCTATGATCAAATGATTCCATGGATGTTCAACTTTATCTCATTCATTCACATTCGCTAGAATGTACTAGGGTACCTTCGGAGTCATTGTCATCATTGGTGATTTCCCTCACACTTGTTAACTGTATACATTAATGACGGGTAATCAAGTGGTTTCTACCATGTTAGACATCAAGTCATCTATTCACATGGACAGATTCATATTATTTCAGGATTGGGATGAAGAACCTTGGTTGGGCGCTCACTCTATTATGTTCTTTACCTAGGCTACAATGAAGATTATCTGAGCATTTTTGGGATTCCAATACACTCACCCTACTGGATACCCGACTGGTGTATATTGTCACATAGATCCACTTTGTATTGGTTTGTGGCTATGTTTTTGCCATATCCTAGCTCCACTATGTATTCTTTCGTGGTTATGACTTAATCATGTCATGGAGGTATGGATCCACATTTTATCTCTAGTGGTAATATCCTTAGTCAATATTTTTCATGGATCCACAATGTATTGGTCGATGACCATGCTTTGAGTCGATTTGTATTTCGAGCATAGGTATGTCTGCCTCAGGAATGATACATATATATTGTTTTATGGTTGTTTGTAGCTTATACCAGGTTCTCCTACTCCAACACCCTTGCATCGATACTTTTGTAAAGTGTTTCGGCCATCAATTTCTCTTGTGACCTCACACTTTAGGGGGCATTTGTTACACACCAAAATGTCACACTCAGGTGTCGCATCTTTTACATGCCTTAAGTGCCGTGAGTGTTGTAAAGTGTCATATGCACCTTACTAAGTGTTGCATACACTTTATCAAGTGGCGTATGCACCTTACTAAGTGCCGCATGGACTTTATTATGTGTGGTACATGTTGACACCATGATTAAATGTTGGTTGTGTTCCCTTAGAAGAAATGTTGAATAAGAAAACATTGAGAAAATAGAGAAACCTAACCACTTTCCCTAAGTTTTGATCCATGTTTGACCACTAATGCCCCCCTGCCCATGTATAGGGAGCATTAACTCTCCCTAATCATATGTGGGGGAGTGTTACTAATGCTCTGTGTCTAGTCTTAGGAGAGTGTTAGTCTTGTTAGATTCAATCCACCTTTTTTATATGGGAAAATCCTGAGATATTCTTGAGTAGTTATGGTCAAGGGATGTTAAGCCCTAATATTGGCTCAATATGTAATGTCCCCACTTTGGGACATCATCACAGGGCAGAGACTTATGATGACCAGAGTAGCCAGATGGATGTTATAGCGAGTACAGGGGTATTTGAGAGGCATTGTGGGGTCCAGTTGGCATTTATCATCATATTCCATCATTATGAGCCATTCCGCATAGGTTGGCTTTGGTTTCGTTCCATTCCGATGATTTCCATGATTTTGACTATTTTGAGCTATAAGTTAATTAAAATCATTGAAGAGGTCATTTTGGGCACATTACTTGGAGGAACCTCTCAGTGTAGTATCTCATTGGAATCGAGAGGGGAAACACTACAGGATGGGATGGCTAGAAGTCACTTTCAGTGGCCAGGGAAGCCACAAGGAGAGATAAGGAGATTTTCAGAGGTAAAAAGGTTAATTAATTAATTAGAGTGATTTAATTAATTAATTAAATATTGATAAAATGAAAGTCACTTTGGAGGAACAAGGTGAGTCAAAAAGTGTAAAAGGAAGGCAAGGGCCTCTACTCATGATTCATGTATGATCTTATTTTGATTTCTGGCTTCTAGCTAGTGAACCCAATATTGGGGGTTTTGAGGGTATTGACATAACAAACCCTAGAGGACGATTCGGTGGTGAAAGATTCCACCTATCTTGTCCCAAACTTGGTCTCGTAGATGTAATACTCTCCCACACCATTCTAGTTCCAGATCTAATCAGTTGTAGGAGGATTCTACATCAGTTTCAGGTGCAAATAGAGAGAGGGCGCACCAGTTGAGGGATTCCAGCAAGAGGGGCACACCATCTTTGGAGAGAGATTCGTTGTAGGAGATTGGCAGGGTTGTTGAGGATTCTATCACTTGGGTTTTCATTACAGGGCCTTGGACATTAGATCTAGTGATTTCTGAGATAGTTTTATGGCTCAAATTCTTTCTTGAGCAGTGGGGTGAATTGAAGAGAAGGAGGGCGTTTTTGAGATCCAGATCTAGTTCATTTGGAGGGGTTACACTTCAGATCTGACCCTGAGACTTTACCTAGTGACTTGCAGTGTCCCGGTCTATATTTCTGGAGAGTTTCAGAGCATTTGGAGGCTTCCTTCAGCATGGCCGAATTATCTAGGGTTTCAGTCATCTAGTGGGGTGCACCATTCAGTGGGGGATTTCATATCTACAGAGATTGAGAGGGATCTTGGAGATTCGGTCACCTGGGTTGTTCTTACCATCACTCGATCTATCAGTTGGAATATTTATTAGGGTGATTGGACACTTTTGGCAGTAGGGCCAAATTATCTAGGGTTTTAGTCATCTAGTGGGGTGCACCATTTAGTGGGGGATTTCAGATCTACAGATATTGAGAGGGATCTTGGAGATTTGGTCACCTGGGTTGTTCTTACCACCACCCGATCTATTAGTTGGCATATTTATTAGGGTATTTGGACACTTTTGGCAGCAGGGCCGAGTTATTGAGGGTTTCAGCCTTCTATTGGAGCATGGCATTCTTTAGCTGGAGAGTTTGGCATTCATATATGCTTGTATTGATATTCATTTCTCATTCAGCCTTTGGAAGCATCTTTTGTATTAGCGGGAGCATTTCGTAGCAGCTCTTATCTATTGTCTATCTTCTTGGCCATCTATTGAGCATTCCAGATCGACATCTTCATTGTAGCAGGTTTCTCTGTTTTATGAATAAAGAAGAATTGAGATGTTTTGGCTTGTCTATCTTATTGCATATGGTTGAGGTATGTTCCATGGCTATCTCTTTCTGTTATTTGTTGCATACACACATATAAACACATCTAAAAGGTAGATCAACAAAGTGTTTGACGAAATACCTCATTCAAAAAAAGTTTTAAAAAGACACCAAAACAGTGATGATCCTTGCATAATGGCTTGGGATCTTTACAGTGGTATCAGAGCTTAGATTCCTGCCAACCAGTGGGGATTAGCAGAGTTACAATATGATGGATATTCTTATCAGGATTGAGGAGTGTGAAAGGGAATATAAAACCATCAATAATTTCAAAGGGCTCATAACATTCCAATGGTTCCTATCCTATAAAAATCCTAGTTGGAGAAAAAAGAAGATTGCAGGTGGGCTCAAAGCAATCGAGGAAATTAGAGAAGCCTTTGGGTGGAATACCACGCCCACTAGGAGGGAAAAACAGAGAAACCCCATACCCAGTAGGAGCACACAACGTTGCTACAATTGCAAGGTGCCTTGGGAACCTGATCATATGTGTAGGGGTAAGGGTAAGAAGTGTATTGTTGAGGTATGAGAGGACAGTGATGATGAGGCATGTGAGGATGGATCAATTGATGCTTATCTGGGGCAGTCCAATGATGATAGTGACTCTTGCATAGAGAATAGTGATAGTGACTCTACCTCAGAGGATAGTGATGATGACTCTTGCACAGAGGCTAGTGGTGCTTGCACGCTTGCGGAGGAGGATGGCCCTTGTGTAGTGGATAGGCAGCTATATGGACAGGATGATAGCACCAATGTCTCAGTAGACATATCACATACCATTGATGACCTTACGCGTCAGCAGTGTGGTGACACTAGTGAGGAGCCACACGTGTTAGCACCTAGAGATGATGAGCTTCCTATGGGGGTCGTGACACATCTGACACCTGTTTAGACACCCATGATAGCCACGTCAAATAAGGAGATCAATGGCACGTCAGGTATGATGGATGAGCCTAGTGTGAGGGATGCACACCATGGACAGGTAGACCTACAGATCCAGGAGGAGGTACAGGACGTACATGCAGTTGACCCCACACATACAGGTCAGTCAAAGGAGATGGAGTCACAACTATTGGAGAATCCAGTGGTTGAGCAGATGGAAGAAGTTGACAGGTGGATGGAGCACTTACTTCCAGGATCAGATTGCATGGATGAGGATGCACTCTTTGGCAGTCAGGATGATGATAGCACGTGTCTGGATACATCTATATGGGATCCAGGCGCAGATGATAGTAGCAGGTTGAGTGCACAAGAGGATACAACTGCTCATACAGGATACAATGTGAGTCAGAGGGAGATGGCATCTAGTGATGGGATGCAGTGGCATATAGGAGTACCTAGTGGCACAGTAGACAGCAGGCATTTCATCACTTTATCTTCTGCAGAGAGTGTTGTTAGTGATGGCACTAGCAGTGAGAGGCATGAGGGGGTACCCCAGCATGACTGTGATCAGGAGTCACATCACTTAACAGTACAGTTGGGAGTTAGTGAGGCTATGATCAGGGCAGCCACTAGACATATTGATGGCATGCATACAGTGATGGCAGATTACGGTTGGAGAGCATCAGTGGCATAGGGTAGCTCAGATGGAGGATATTCCATGGATGATTTTCACACTCTCCGGGAGAGAGTATCTGTGATGAGGACTGACTACCAGCAGTTGTTGACAGATAGGGATTATCTACTGAGGGTTGGTGAGATGTATCAGTCAGTCACATTGACAGAGGATGTTGATGATCTAGCAGAGGAGCACCAGTCGATGGGGGACACTTCCATTTGTGTCTTGGGAGTGGTTGACCTCCATGTAGAGGTTGATCCAGTAGTATGCCCAGGATCTATGATGCAGCATGAGTTTGCAGGAGACGACATGGGTAGGCCGGAGCATACAGTGAGGATTGTTAGCCCACAGAGACATGACGAGTTGTATGATGAGATTCAGAGGGGTATAGTGCCTTGCAGGGAGGAGACGCACTTAGGGGAGTATGCAAATGTCACTCATTCACAGCAGCACATAGTTGTGGGGGATCACCTTCACTGTTTCAGCAGTTGCATGGGTGATGGGAGATGGAGATGGTTTACCAGCAGTTGGAGGAGTTACTTCTAGTTGTGCCTGATGATTGGAGTTTAGTGATGACCATAGGAGAGCATCTATCATGGATACCGATGGACGATCTTCTGGTCGAGTCCTTGGGATTGACGGGGGCAGGTGGTATTTTTTAGCTCTACAGTCAGCCACAAATATCTCTGTTATCCTTTTTCGACACATTTATCATTGACGGCAGCATGAGGAGGATAGCAGATGAGCACAAAGGGCTTCTGATAGTGATCAGTCTCACATAGGAGTAGTTAGAGGAGATTGGAAGTGATAAACTTCCAAAGTTGCCATGGGACCCAGGAGTCCATTTTGTTAGCACAATGTTCATGTTAACCCAAGCTGTACCAGAGAGCCACACACTCTACCTTGGGTTGGTTTGGAGTGGGTCTGCGGGTACTTGTCCTATGGGGCGAGACCTTTTCTTCCGCTTGATCATCATGACAGGGCATGGAGATGTTTGGACAGGTACTTTTTCTACAGAGATACCTTTACAGATACAGTGTCTAGACAATAGGTCTGGTGGTCACAGGTATTTCAGCTTGAGGATCCAGGAGAGGAGGATCCAGTATATATGTAGGGGGCAGACAGTCATGGTCAGAGTAGCGCAGTGTCAGTATGAGGATCTTCGACAGAGGTTAGCATGGGACCCAGGGATTGCAGGATTGGGAATTGCACGGATTCACAGGAGAGAGTGGACCATTGCAGGGGAAAGTTATTCTAACTTTCCATTGAGCTTCAGTGTTGAGTGGAGCGCACCGCTTGAGGGTATCTCACAGAGGTCTTGCAGTACCTCATTCTGGCATCAGCATGTGCAGTTGATGGAGGCCATGTGGATATTGGTAGAGATTGGGAGGATGGACTCATTCCGAGATGAGGTCATGTGTCATATGCAGGAGGTTCACAGGGTTGATATCTTTTAGGACTATGCTTCACAGAGTATTGCAGTTCACTTCCTGATATGGGATCCAGGGGGTGGAGTGTACTATTGTTCATATTTGGATGGGTTCTTCTATGTATCCCACAGGTGGACATGGGATCCTGGCATTATACTTGAGGGGATTCGGTTATTTCTTGAGGACAAGCAATTTTCTAGCAGGGAGGATTGTAATGTCCCCACTTTGGGACATCATCACGGGGCAGAGACTTATGATGACCAGAGTAGCCAGATGGATGTTATAGCGAGTACAGGGGTATTCGAGAGGCATTGTGGGGTCCAGTTGGAATTTATCATCATATTCCATCATTATGAGCCATTTTGCATAGGTTGGCTTTGGTTTCGTTCCATTCCGACGATTTCCATGATTTTGACTATTTTGAGCTATAAGTTAATTAAAATCACTGAAGAGGTCATTTTGGGAACATTACTTGGAGGAACCTCTCAGTGTAGTAGCTCATTGGAATCGAGAGGAGAAACACTACAGGATGGAATGGATAGAAGTCACTTTTAGTGGCCAGGGAAGCCACAAGGAGAGATAAGGAGATTTTCAGAGGTAAAAAGGTTAATTAATTAATTAAAGTGATTTAATTAATTAATTAAATATTGATAAAATGAAAGTCACTTTGGAGGGACAAGGTGAGCCAAAAAGTATAAAAGGAATGCAAGGGCCTCAACTCATGATTCATGTATGATCTTATTTTGATTTCTGGCTTCTAGCTAGTGAGCCCAATATTGGGGGTTTTGAGGGTTTTGACATAACAAACCCTAGAGGACAATTCGGTGGTGAAAGATTCCACCTATATTGTCCCAAGCTTGGTATTGGAGATGCAATACTCTCCCACACCATTCTAGTTCTAGATCTACTCAGTTGCAGGAGGATTCTACATCAGTTTCAGGTGCAGATAGAGAGAGGGCGCACCAGTTGAGGGATTCCAGCAAGAGGGGCACACCATCTTTGGAGAGATTCGTTGTATGAGATTGACAGGGTTGTTGAGGATTCTATCACTTGGGTTTTCATTATAGGGCCTTGGACATCAGATCCAATGCTTTCTGAGACAGTTTTATGGCTCAGATTCTTTCTTGAGCAGTGGGGTGAATTGAAGAGAAGGAGGGCGTTTTTGAGATCCAGATCTAGTTCGTTTGGAGGGGTTACACTTCAGATCTGACCCTGAGACTTTACCTAGTGACTTGAAGTGTCTCGATCTATATTTATAGAGAGTTTCAGAGCATTTTGAGGCCTCCTTCAGCAGGGCCGAATTATCTAGGGTTTCAGTCATCTAGTGGGGTGCACCATTCAGTGGGGGATTTCAGATCTACAGAGATTGAGAGGGATCTTGGAGATTCGGTCACCTGGGTTGTTCTTACCATCACTCGATCTATCAGTTGGAATATTTATTAGGGTGATTGGACACTTTTGGCAGCAGGGCTGAATTATCTAGGGTTTCAGTCATCTAGTGGGGTGCACCATTCAGTGGGGGATTTCAGATCTACAGATATTGAGAGGGATCTTGGAGATTCAGTCACCTGGGTTGTTCTTACCACCACCCGATCTATCAGTTGGCATATTTATTAGGGTATTTGGACACTTTTGGCAACAGGGCCGAGTTATTGAGGGTTTCAGCCTTCTATTGGAGCATGGCATTCTTTAGCTAGAGAGTTTGGCATTCAAAACTGCTTGTATTGATCTCCATTTCTCATTCAGCCTTTGGAGGCATATTTTGTATTAGCGGGAGCATTTTGTAGCAGCTCTTATCTATTTTCTATCTTCTTGGCCATCTGTTGAGCATTCCAGATCGACATATTCATTGTAGCAGGTTTCTCTGTTTTATGAATAAAGAAGAATTGAGATGTTTTGGATTGTATATCTTATTGCATATGGTTGAGGTATGTTCCATGGTTATCTCTTTCTGTTATTTGCTGCATACACACATATAACCACATCTAAAAGGTAGATAAGCAAAGTGCTTGACGAAATACCTCACTCAGAAAAAGTTTTAAAAAGACACCAAAACAGTGATGATCCTTGCATAATGGCTTGGGATCATTACACATTACCCCTTAATAGAGGCATATTATATTAGTAATGTTATTTTATTTATGTCGGCTTTAGGCCATTAGTTGTAATTATACCTCCTAGTCTCCTATATATACCAAGGAGACATTTTCATTTTGAATCATCTTGTACTTGAACATTTAAGTGGGGTAAAAGGAGGTTTCCCCCTCAAAGAGGATTATTATCTGAAATTATATCTTTTTCAAGGTGTTGAGTACTTTTTCTGAGGATTTTCTATGCTATATTGATATTTGGTTCTTAACATATGGTATCAGAGCTCAAGGTCTTGGGGTTTCACTGCTACATCTGAGACACCTTGGAATTTTCACTATAACTTTTTTTCTATAGTGTTTCAGAAGGAATGGCTTGGAGGATATTTAGTAGATGGATCAAGGTACGTTGGGTTCAAAATTCATCTCCTGAGGCCTTATACTTTCGGAGATACCGCCTGTACAAGATAGGTTTATGGAATCATCCTGAACTGAGTCATTGCGGAATTTTTTCTATAAAACATTTTTTGTAACGTTTCAGACCCTGAACTCTGGAGGCTATTTACAGAAATTAGCAAGGCATCTATGGTAAAATTTTCATCTTCCATCTTAAATTTGTAGATACACCCTGTGTAAGATAGGATATCTGACTAGTCCTATTTACTAGTCTCAAGAAGGTGTTCCAGGTAAAACAATCATAACCTCTTCCTAGAGTATCCAAATTGCATGGGACTGGTTTCATTGGATCAGGGACAGCCTGTAGTATTTATGGTGTGAGTTTTAGAATTTTATATCAATTATTTTGTGTGGGGCACACTATACAAGTGAGATCTCCTGGAAAGGCCAAAAATCGGCAAGTTGTGGGGAAGTTACCGTAAATTCCACTTGGCACATCCAATTTTGATTAGACCTGTGGCATTGCAGAGAAGAAATATCATAGAAATACATAAAATAAATTTTCATACCCAGAAGGGACGAAACTTGGGAGATACAACAGAAGAAATATTGTCTAGCAGAACCACCTCAAAATCAAGGTTCAAAAGTGATACTTGGCCAACATGCCACCCAAAAAGGGAACTTCTACACCAAATAAGCCTCCAGAAAATCCTACTTGGA
>ML814509.1:2860-18177 GCA_009831015.1 Picea engelmannii | reverse complement strand
GAAGAGGCTTATTATCTGAAATTATCTCTTTTTCAAGGCGTTGAGTACTTTTTCTGAGGATTTTCTATGCTATATTGATATTTGGTTCTTAACAAGGGATGACTCATGAACTCAAGTCATCCATTTTCCCTCCATTTTTGGTACTAAATCCCAACCTAAGGAGTGAATATCTCAATCATTCCCTTTAATTGTTATGGTGGTTAAGCCTCTTAAACTCTATATAAGAAAGGACATCCATGGGTAAAGGAGGAGGAATTCATTGAAGTATCATCATTCTGATCTCAAGACATTAATGCAAGGGCTGGACTAGAGAGCTTGGAGAATATTGTTGCAGCATCAAAGGTGATTTGTAAGTTCCTTATTTATTGGATTTCCATTAATATCAACTTGTCCTATTCCCTTCAATTTCATGTATTCAAACATATGCTTTGCTATTGTTGTTGCAATCATCATAGATAGATCTATTTTGTCTAACCACATAGAGTAGAAGAAGGAGATTCCTTGTTTTCCATTGCAGGTCATTTCTTGCACCTGGGATCTTGGAGATCAAGGTCGGAGGTTGGAGCACCAAGGATGACCATCGTAAAAAGGTACTCCATATTCTCTTACTTCTCATTTTTGTTGGTCAAGTAGATCTAGAGGGATGTTAGTGTCCACTTGTTAGCTTCTATTTTTAGGTCAATAATGGTCTTGATCCCAAAGGGGATTTCAACCTGTCCGCAGGGTGAAATTTCTCACAACAAATGATTCTTGAGACACTTCCTGTGGTCTAAGGATAAAAGCAAATGTATTAGGGACTGAAATATGCTTTTATGGTTCATGGACCATGCACAGGGTTTGAAACTACCACTCAAGCCCTGTAAATGGAATCTTTAGCCAACAAGTATAATATGGATTCCATTACGAGATTTGGCATGCTAGGGATTAGTATTACGTCCCTAACCATGGTCCAAAGATAACCATTGGCATATTTAAAGGGAAAACCATATAATATTTTCATAATATATGAATATAATATCATGATTAAATGATTAAACTGTGTCCATACATGAGGCTTTTATAGTTAGAACCTAAAGTATTAATCTCTTAATCTATCTATGTACTAGGTAAGGTGAAGGTAAAGATTCCTACAAATATCCCATTCATAATTTTGAATGGATTTGACTCTAACAACATTGCCATCAATTGCAATGATATCATGAAATCCAAAGGTGGGGCATATGACCATGGGCCCTAAAAATATATTTTAGGCCCTAGTGATTGTCCTTGGACCATGGCTAGGACGTTGATACCAATCTCCAGTGTGATAAAGCTCTTAATTGCATCCATATTATACTTGTGGTGTAAATATTCCATTTATAGGGCATGTATGGTGGTTTTAGACCCTATGCATGGTCCATGAAATATAAAATCATCTTTTAGTACCTAAGATATTATTTTTAATCCTTAGACCATGGGTCATGTCTCAAGAACCATCTAGTGTGGAAATCTAGGTAGTGGTTTCCATATGACCATGGTTAAAGCTTTGAGACCCATCCATTGTGAAAAAAATATCCTAATGGTGTATGTATCCCACTTGTTGGCTAAATATCCCCTCTAAATGGAATGTGTAGTGGTTCAAGACATCCTTTGGTCCCATGAGCCCTATATGCTTCATTTAGGTGATATGGCCATTTTCCCCCTTGTTTGACCATAATCATGATCCCATGATCCATCCCTAGTATGTAAAACTTCCTATGGGTTCCCATATCTTATTCAAAGATGAAAATTCCCTTTTAGAGGGCCTATGTAATGCTTTGAGACCACATTCATGGACCAAATCCTTAAAATATTTATATAAGACTTGAGGCCTTTTATTTCCTCCTCCTACCATGGTTAAGACCTAGAGACCCATCCTTAGTGCACAAAAGATCCTAATGGAACCCGTATCCCAATCAAATGTCAAACATACTCTCTATAGTGGTTCAGGGACTTCTTCATGGATCACGAGCCTTAAAAGCTTCATTTAGGTCATAAGACCCATTGTTTTCTCATATGACAATGTTTAAGGTATTGAAACCCATCCATTGTGTTTAGAACTTTCTAATAGTGTCCATATCTCATTCAAAGGTCAAAGATTTTATCTAGAGGGTTTGTGTAGTGGTTAAATATGTCATTAATGGATTATGAACCCTATAAGATTAATTTAGATCCTATGACCCTTGTTTTCTTTCATTGACCATGGTCAAGGCCCTAAGACCCATGCCTTGTATGAAAAATATCTTAGTGATGGCCATATCCCACCAAGAGGTCAATGATTACGGACCTTATTTTCCTCTCCCATTCACAATCAAGGCCTCAAGACCCATCCATACAACAAAAAAATGCCTAATGACATCCCACTCATATGCAAAATATCTCTTTTAGAGGGCATGCATTATAATTCAAGGACTTGATAATCACCCATTAGCCCAAGAATATTCACTTAGGATCTAATTTCTAAGATTTCTCCCCCCATGGTTAAGGCCTTGAAACCCATCCCTAATGAAAAAAACATCACATTGGTACTCATATCTCACTTTAAGGACAATGATCCCCTATATAGGGCATGTTATGTGGATTATGGCATTGTGTATGGCCTTTGATCCCTAACGGATTTATCTAGGGCCAAAGGGCCTTATCTTTCTCACTTGACCATGGCCAATGTCTTAAGACCATTCCCCTAGTGTGCAAGATCTCATAATTATACTTGTATTCCACTTGGAGGCCAAAGATCACCTCTAAAGAGATTATGTTGTGGTTTGAGGTCATGTTGATGGCCAATGAGCCATAGAGATCCATCTATGGTGTAAGGCCCTTATTTCCCTCCCTTGACTATGGTCAAGGCCTTGAGACCCATCCATATAGCACAAAAAATCTTGATCACATCCATATCCCACTTGTATGCCAAAGATCCACTTTAATGGTCTATGTTGTGGAACAGGGCCTTGATCATAGCCCATTAACTTAAGACTCTTAATTTAGGGCCTAATTCCATCAATTTCTCCCCCAACAAAGATTTAAGACCCATCCCTACTACATAAAACCTCGTATTGGCACCCATATCCCATTATGAGGATAATAATATCTATATAGGGTATTTTTTTATGGTTTGTGGCCTTATTCATGGCCCTTGGTCCTGAGAAGCTTCATCTAGGGCCGAAGCGCCTTATTTTCCTCCCACACCCATTGACAAGGCCTTGAGACCCATCCCTACTATCTAAGGCATTATAGGAGCTACCATATTCCACTTGGAGGCTGAGTATCCCCTTTAGAGGGCATGTGTGGTGAATTGGAGCCCTGTTCATGGCCCATGAGCTTCATTTAGAGCATAATTTTCATGTTTTTGTCCCCTTACATTGGTCAAGTGTCCTTGAAACCCATCACTCGTGTAAAACCTCTTAAGAGTGTCCATTTTACCATTAGAGACCAAATATTCATGTTAAAGGGACTATGTGGTGGTTTAATATATCGCCTAGAAATTCATTTTCTATATTTTTTTTAATAAATAATTATATATTCATGAACATAAAAATAAGATAACATAATAATGCAAATCTCTTTAAGACCTTTCCAATGAGCTAAATACCTCCAAAAAAACGGATGGTGAGGTGGAAAGTCATGGCAAAATCAATAAAATATTTTATATATTAAACATAATGCACCCCTATTTTAGAAAATGTGTGCACTCACCTACCTGTTTGCTCACTTGGTTGCTTTCAATTTAGGTTTGGTAACAACAAAACCTCTATTTTTCCAAATACCTTTCAATATCTCCATTTTTCATGTAATTTTTAAATTGACTACACAAAACATAGATCCATTCCAATTTATGAAAAAAAAGCAGGCCGTTGATACCCTGCTCTGCCCATGTGCTCTAAAAAGCAGCATTTACAGCACTTCTACTCTAGTTTATTAAGTCTGACAGCTGCCACTGCCATTGTAATACTACTCCTAATGACAAATAAATGTGGGCATCCTTCTGGTATAGCAGATATTAGTAACTTACCTGCTGACCACTGCATCTTCTGTCCATGTGCACAAGGCCTCCACGCCTTCAGCAATCTCAATCAGTCCGATCCAATAGAAACTATCATGTCCTTTCGCATTAACTTTTAAAGTTACACAGATGCCAGTACGGCCACTGTGCAACTACCACGAATGCCAGACACTCATGTGACTGCAATTGAAGCTTTCATTAACTGCAATTTTACTTCAATGGGTATTCCTTCCTCTGCTCCTCCTGTACAAACTATTTTTGCCTAAACAACAACCCAACTGGACCTACAGCTGTCTTCGTGCCTCATCATTTGCATGGCAATTCAGATCTTCAGATCTCTATTAGATTAAATAATCTTCTACTCCATTAAATAATCCTCTGCCCGGTCTGAACTTTCAATCATTCCACATAAAGAAACGAAAATCATGCAGACTGGCCTTGGGCAGCAGTCACAGAACAAAATGGAGTCAAAATTTCGTCTTCATGCTCCTTGTATTATCAGGTGTATTCGTCCACACTATATACACCATAAATAGGTGCCGGAGTTATTTCAAGTATCCAAATATCCATTTCAGCATATATGTAACTTAACTCTATGAAATATATATATATGTAACTTAATTTTATGAAATATATATATATATATATATATATATATATATATATATTCTTGACTATAGATGGAGTGTTTACTGGAAAAAGTTGAAGTTGGTTTCAAAATCTCTACACAATTTACCTCCAAAAAACTAGCACACAATATTACAGCTTGAGTGGGCCTAATGGTTAAGAACATGTGTTTCCTCTTGAGAGGTCATAGGTTCAAATCCAAACCTTCATAGACTTTACCAGTCAAATCGCTGGGTCTTATTCAATTTCTAAGACACTTAAAACTATGAATATCCCTACACAATTTATCTCCAAAAAACTAACACTATATATATATATATATATAATTTAAATATGACTCAATATATTTAATATAGTACATCTCAAAATGAATGAGATATATCCCAAACACAAACTAAACTATAAATGATTTATTTAATTTATGTCAATCTACATCTGATTCAAAAATAAAACACATTGCTTTGGATCTCAATTCAGGATGTCTTTCATTTTTATCAACCTTAAATTTTATTTCAATGGCGTTGTCTTGTATAACTGTTTTACAAAATGATGATATAAATTGGCACGAAATCATTATTTACTCCTATAGTGAGCTGATTATACAGAAATAATCACTAAAATATATCAATCTAACAATTTCTCACCAAATTTCTGATAAATATCCTCAAAAAATATAAAAAAAAATCACAACTCGAGATTGAATTCGAGTTGACTAAAAGGTAAATATGACCTAACCCCGAGCCCAATGGCGATCCAGGTTGGATTCAAATCGTGAGGGCCGTATATACGGCGTCTGCAGGATCTTCTTGGGAAATATTAATTTCATATTTTTTTTATTGGGAGGGACTAAATGTGTGAAAGGTTTAATTACTATTAATTTGAGAACTATGGGTGGTAGAGGCAATGCCACCGTTTGCCCCCACTCCAATCAGCGTTTCGCCAAGTGGAGAAATTTTTATTGGCTGTTACACCAACCAAAACTTTGGAAAGAATGAAGTCTGATTGATTTTTGAAGGGTATGCCTATTTCGGAATTGGACAGCAACGTTTCACCGAAACTTGAAATATGTGAAATTTTAATAATGTATTTTGGAATTTTGGAATTTTTGTAGGATTTTCGATACGGCAAGTCCTGTCCTTCCATTAGCGGAGGTCATTTATGAATTAAGAGTAATAGTTTTAGTAAAGTATTTGGAGGTATTGAGTTTGTTGTTTAACAATTTAGCATAGGGTTATAGATTCTGTCAAGGATTTAAGATGGTTTTGGCCAACAAAGTGCAGTAGCTTATTTTCTGTGGAGAGTCATTTTTCTTCATAAATAACTTGATTAAAGGCTCAGTTTCAATAGATGTAAGACTGATTAATTTTTGTGCTGAATTTATAAACTAGCTTCTAAATTCTTGCATTTGAATTATTACCATATTTTAAGAGGAAATAATGAAGGTGCTAACCAACTAGGGAATCAAGCAACAAAACAAGAGTTTGGAACTCCGTCATAGGATTAGGATTGGAAATGACTTCGAAAGAAAGATACAGGACAAAAAACTAGTTTCAATAACAAAGAAGACAAAACAATCAAGAAGGAAGTTGGGAGTACTTATACTTGTAAAGGAAAAGGTATTTAGGAAATGTATATCATAGTTATAAAACTCTTGGAAGTATATTGTAAATACTATACCTATAAATATCAACTTTTTGTAATATATGTTAAGAGTCCATAGAACTTAGAGAATGAATTAGATAGGATGAACTATAGTTTTGTATTGGGTTTTTATATTATAACTAATTTTATACTCTCCACTCCCAATTTTCTGCAATCTCTTAATATAATATCTTTCAATTTTCATTAAAACATTAATTAATCAAAAACCTCTTATATCTCAATTGAGAATTGGATAGTAATCATTGCACAATCTTACACACAGAAAAATAGTATTGTATTATTCGTCCATAACCTGAGATACATCACACTTTCATAAGTGTTGTGAGATCCAACTTATTCCACTCGTGGAGGGGGAGGTTGAGAGAATCTCTCAACATCCTCCAACAAACCCAATCCAATCCCTAAACTCTAGTAGTGGCATTAATTAGGCATTATCTCTAACACCCCCCGTTAATGCCTACATTAKAAAACTTCACAAATTACATAACGGAAAAGGTTACAACACTTCGTTTGGCATGATYCTCATCAACGCATACACTCACTCTAACGCCTCTAGATTCCACTCTTTCTCTTCCTCTTCTTTGAGCTTTCCTTTTAACCCATTCAAAGTATAAATGTTTATTTTTTTCTTGAAACCGGGGCTACCAACTTATATCAAGATACAAGAGTTCTTATTTTACATAAAAAACTTTAAACATTAACACACATAAAAAGACTTTAAGCACACCACCCCTTTCCCTTTTCTAGAAYAGTTTGAGAGATGACTCTCGCGGTTCTTCACCACTCTCGGATTCTGATAAGTCATCCAAGTTGGCAATGTTTGCAGTTTCTTTTCTATTTAGAAGATCCCTAGCACGAGTTCTACAATTCCAGGTTATATGTCCAATCTTGTGACAGTAGAAACATTATGTTGAACCCTTGGTTCTTCTCATCTTCCCTTTTGAAAATAGTGCAATTTTATGCTGACCACCTACATCCGAGTCTTCAGAATATGTCATTTTTTCTTTAGATAATAATGATGCTACCATTCCTTCCAATGATTGTGAGGGTAATTGACTTAATGTGAATACAACATTGCTATATTTAGAAGATGGGCTATTCAATAGAATTTCTTTAGCATCTTCTGGATCTACCTCGGTACCTGTGTCAGCTAATTGCTTAAAGAGAGACATTAACTCGTTTATATGAGTAGAGAGACGGGTCTCATCATGCATTTTGAGGCTAAAAAGTTGCAGCTTTAAAGAAAAAATTGCATTCATTGCCTTTTCCCCAAATAATTTACTTAATTTCTCCCAAATTACTTTAGATGATTTTTCCAAATCAATCAAATGCAACTGCCTATCTGAAAGAGCCAAACCAATAATAGCTTTAGCCTTTTCTTCCTTCTTTTCCCATTCAACCAGAAGTCTGGGATCACTAGAAGCTTTTTTAGTGCCTTTTACTATGCTCCACACACCTCTATTCATTAGATGCATTTGAATTTTAACTTTCTATGTATGGAAATTGAAACCATCAAACTTCTCCATAGGTACATAATCCATTTTACCTCACAAAAGATTTTCCTTGCAGTAATCTCGTTTCCACAGTTCAGATGTCGATGCACAGATTTATTGCACAATGATGCAAATCGATTCCAATGTAGCAAACACGTTCGTACATGATCATATCTGCACAAATCTACAGTGATGTCACAATGTGACTGGTGTGCAGGTTATTGACATGCTTCTTGATGGATCCTCCCTCACTTGCAATGACAGTTTCAATGCAATTCCCCTTCATTGTAGAACATATCAATGACTTGATCAGAGGTTTACGATAGTTCACAATGGAAACAACTGATTGAGTTGCAGTTGAGAGGGGAAAGCAATAACGCTTCAACAAATACAATAATTAATTGGCTGCTAGGATTTCCACTCGGCTCATTAGTGAACCAGTGACTGATTTTTGCGCTGGCCCTACATAATAGATTTTGTTTTGAATGGGACGCCAATTATCCAACATAAAACTGAATAGAATACTATGCCCTTTCCTTGGTGACAGATCCTCCACGCCCACAAATAGTTTTAGAAAACAACACCAAAAAAACAATGTCTCTAGCTCTCATACACACAACACACACTCACTCAATCTGTTGCAAAACAACAATGTACTCTCACATGTTATTCTATGTACAAAAGATGATCATTGCTAAAATTGCATAATCACAGCTCTTCTCGTGAGAAAGTCAGGGTTGAGCCTGCTCTGATACCAAATTGAGAATTGGACAGTAGCCATTGCACAATCTTATACACAAAAAAATAGTATTGTATTATTCATCCATAACCTGAGATACATCACACTTAAATAAGTGTCATGAGATCCAATGTATTCCACTCTTAGAGGGAGAGGTTGAGAGAATCTGTCAACATCCTCCAAGAAACCCAATCCAATCCTAAACTCTAGTAGTAGTATTAATTAGGCATTATCTCTAACAATCTCATTATAAAATCTTATTATCATTAAAATATTTGAATATATCATCATTGATATTAATTCATGACATTATATCTTTGATTTTAAATGAGTCAATTTTTTTTAGTTGACCCATCTTAAATTAATCAAATACATTGTTATTGTATTATTTGAAAAATTACAAATTACATCTTCTTAACCTAATTTAACCTAATTTTAATGTTATTATTTTCTAAATTTTTATTTGTTTTAGTATGATAGATTTTTAGGTTGTTCAAAAAGATGTTTTACTTTAATCCATTTACCATGTTTTTACTCTATTTTAAGTCCACTATTACCTTGTGATTCTATTTGCACATCATTTTGTTATCAATCCATGCTAACATATCATTTAACATATCATTCTATTTAGGTATAAATTCTAACAGCACTTTATTATCAAATTGAAATTTATTAATAACCAACATTATTTAGAGTGTAACCCATTACCCATTAAACAACCAACATTATGTATTTATATCCTTGAAAAATGTTTTCCGATTTTCCAACTAATTGAATTGGGCATCCTCAACTAAACTTAAGCTTTCCCATTCAAAGTGTATAGTAATCATTAGCTTAAGTTAAGCTTTCTCATTCAAAGTTTATAGTAATTAGATGATGGTTAATAGTTTTTTTTTTTAATTAAAAATGTTTAATATTTTAAATATGAATTTTTATTTTATTGTATTTTTTTATAATATTTTATAATAAAGAAAAAGTAAAAAAATATTATTATTATTTTATTAATTAGTAGTAAATACAAAATTATGAAATTAATTTATGATTGGTTTGTATTAACAACAACAACAACAATAATAATAATAATAATAATAATAATAATCTATTTTTAAGGTCATGGTCAAGCCAGCACACCAAATTGGTGTATGAGATTTCCTTGTTTATGGGACAAAGGACCCCTCTCTGGATTTGAACCTGTAACCTCTTAAGAAGAAACACATGTTCTTAACCATTAAGCCCACTCAAACTGTATAAACCAAATATATTGTTAATTCTTAATAAATACAAAATTATAAAATTAATTTATAATTAATTTGTTAATAATAATGTTAAATCAAAACTCTATTTTTAAAGATACATTAAGTTAATATCCATATTTAAACCAAATGCATTTTCATAATTAATATTAGAATATAAATTTAAATGAAATTATTGATATAATTTTAACTATATCCAACATTTATTAAGTTAATATCCATATTTAAACCAAATGCATTTTCATAATTAATATTAGAATATAAATTTAAATGAAATTATTGATATAATTTTAACTATATCCAACATTTCAAATATAATAATTAATATGATTTGTGTTTTTTTTTATAATGATATGATATTTTTTAATAATTAATATGATGTTAGACAAGAACATAAGACAAATCCATTATTTGTCTTGAGAAGCATGCCCACCATAAACCATAAGTGTTTTATTTTCATTTCATATTTATATGATGTTACAAGGGGATGGTAAAGAGAAGTGATATGGAGAAACTTTGGAGTATCTTCTATCATTGTTTATTTATATGATTAAAGGGGTCGGTAAAGCGAAGTGATATGGAGAAACTTTCGAGTATCTTTTATCATTGTTGGAATGTTTGGAAGATAATCTTTGGTTTTATTTATTTTGGTTTGACAATTTTTTGTAGTGGATATTTGATGTGTTAAAAAGGTGATAATGTGTAGAACTAACTATGTTTCGTATGAACAATCATAGTGTTTATTTTCATCTCATATTTATACGATGTTATAAGTGTATAGTAAATAGTAAAGAGAAGTGATATGGAGAAACTTTGGATGATTTTCTATTATATTGGAATGTTTTGAAGATAACCTTTGGTTTTATTAGTCCTTGAATTTGGTGAAGGAATATAGTAATGATTTCGTGGTTAATTATTGTTGACTGGGTATTATATGGTCTATTTTGTTGCATTAATATGTGTGTTTTGGAGTAGGTTGTGCTTAATAACTTATGTTCTTGACTACTTTGTTTTATTTCTTTTTTAATTTTCAATTTTTAATATCAACAAAATTATTTTCGTAATTTTATAATTTTACTTAATATCTGATTGGTTAAGGGCAATGTGATTTGACTTTATTGCCCTGGTGTAAGCGATTTTTTTTTTCTCTTTTTTACAATTAAAAAAAAACAAATAGTACAAATTATGTTAGTGGTGTACACATTTGCTTTTGCCAGTTCTAACAATGCTTCAGAACTATAATAGTGGAAAGCACAAACATTGTCCAACATGAACCCCTGGTATGGTAGCAAGACTTTCCTTTCATTTTAGCCATGGCCCTGAATGCATGCTTGAAAATTTAGTGGGCTAAATATTATTTTTATGTATGTGCAGATCCTGATGCAGAAGTAGTGGCATTGTCGCCCAAGACGTTAATGGAATCCGATAGATATGTCTGTGAAATATGAAACCAGGGCTTCCAGAGGGATCAAAACCTAAAGATGCACAGGCGTCGACACAAGGTTTTGTTAGCTCCTAGAAAGTCAACCTCTCAAATCATTCTTTTCACCAAAGTTTGGTCATATTAGTTGTATTGGAAGGGTGACTAGTAGTCTTCAAGGTTCACTAAACCAATATTCTCATATTGAAATGTGTCTCAGTTTGAGTTATCTTAAGCCGAGGAGTGGGTCCTACATCTAAGAAGAGTCATTATTTCCCTCATTTACCATTTTTAGTTATTATGAGACCATGTCTAATCAAATTTTCCCACTTCACAAATTTATAGCGTAAACAGTGTTTTTTATAACCATTGCGTTGACAACTCAACACTAGTTTGTAGCGCAAGTCACAGTTTCTCCATTTGGCGCATTGCAAACAACTAAGTGATTTGTTGTAGGTTACTGAATACCTAATGGCTCCAAAGAAATATGTTTTGATATGCTAAAATATCAATCTTACACAGAAGGAGGAAGTACATATTGTTTTATGACTTTCTATTTTCAGAATTTTGCTCTCGGATTGCAGAACAAGAGTATTTTTGTCTTCTTGCCCATTACATGTGATGCATTTGGTTCTAGAAGAGAACAAAGCATGTTATTAAGAAGTCCTTATGAAGATAAAATTTTAGATCACATGCAGGAGTATGTACAACATATAAGATTTTACCAAGTTCTCAATGTGTAGAAATCTACACTCATTTCATACTATGTTTTGCTACAACTAGGTGATTGATCAAAACAAGTCAGGGGTGGATATGGCCATAGTGGAAGTGTTTTCAGAGTTTCTTTTTCAAAATCAAGAGTATCAAACTCTTGTGTAGCTGTTCTAGAAACATTTTATGCTTCCTTCAAGCTTTGAAGTTTCATACTTAGCCACAAACCTAAATTTCACATAAGGAGAAAATAGAGTATCTATGTTTTATCTTTTTTGGCAATGCCTATTGAAGTGACAAGGAATGGAATGCCTTATCAGAAGGCTTGATGTTCAAGGACATGAAAATACACCTTGTCAATTTCAGAAGACTGTAACAAGGATAAGTTTTGGTGATCTAACATTCATCGAAATTTTCATAAATTTTTCTAATGAATGAATTTATGTTTTGAGAGTGTTTAGGGACATAACAACATCAACCATGATGACATACATATGATACATCAGTAAGAATTCATATCAGAAGAAAGTATCAAGGAATTCATTAGTTGAAAACAAGACAATGCTCATTTGGCAAAAATCTTAGTTTCATTAGGGATTATGTTTACTTCATCAAAATGGATTGGAGGATGGTTTATTTAGTTGGAGCAGCTACATTATGGATTATAATACATTGTATTATCATTTTCCAACCTTCAAAACCATTCTAAAGCATTGGATTTACTCGAAAGCATCAAATTGCAAATTCAAAAGAGTTGGTAGTGCAAAGCCTGTTTTTGCAATGTAATGCGCTACCAACTTGCCGCGGATGACAATTTTCACAAATTTTGGTCAAAGGTCAAAATTCAACTTGGCAAGAGGATTTTTGGGTCAAGGTGGCCACATATAAGATCATCCCCCATCAAATCATGCAGGTGGCACTTTTTTTCCTCAATGGAAACATTCTAGGGATCAAATCCAGGATTGTAGGAATATGACTAGATTTTGGAAATTTGTGTTTTCTTGTTTTAGTCATCAGTTTTGAAGATATACTCCGATGAGCTGGAAATATATTTTTGGAAAGTGAGAGAGGTTTTTCACAAGAATGAGCTCCTCTTCAAAAAATTCTCTTCGTTTTCCAACATATGTTAGTATTTGCGAGATATGGGTGAATCTTTGAGGAATATTTCCAGAAATTGTATACTATGTTTTTGCTAGCCATGTCACAAATTCAGATTTGAGTTGGATATCTTCAACAAACCAAAGATAGATGAAGAGGTTATGAGATCCATATATTGTGTATCTATATGAGCATGTAATATCTATATAAAGAGGACCAAAGGGAGGAGCTAGGGGTTGGAATTTGGAGAGCTTTTGAGACACTCTTTTCTTGTAAAGATTTTGATATATACTTTGGAATGATAAGCTTCTCTCACTGATATTGTTCAGACCTCTGTTCATTTCCTTTATTCTATACTTGTGAGTTGAATATCATATTAATTTCTCTTGTTTACTTAATGATTGATGACTGTCATCTTATCTTTGCATTAGTAAACTAGAATCATAAGTATTCTTTACTAGTTATATTCGACCTTTCATATATATTTTTAATATATGTGATGTTGTTGATATAGTTAGTATTCTTCACCCATATAAGTTTAAAAACCATCTGATCAATACCTTTTGAAAGCCTTGTTTTGTTTGAGTATGTTTAAATTTCCTTGAGTGAAGGAGTGAGTGTGTGAGTGATTCATTTTTTATCCAATTTCCTATATTTTATATATTTCATTAAACATTCAATTAAGTTACCAAGCTTACTCAACCTATAACCTTGAGTGACTCTTGGAGTGATAACAGGTTCCATGGAAACTGCTAAAGATACCTACTCCATAAGTATACAAGAGAGTGTATGTTTACTCGGACCCAACGTGCCTTCACAATGATCCATGCCACGCTCTAGGAGACCTAGTCGGCATCAAGAACCACTTCCGCAGAAAACACAGTATTGAAAAACAATGGAAGTGTGAGAAGTGCTCAAAAGGTTATGCTGTCCAGTCCAACTATAAATCCCATATGAAGACCTTTGGAACTAGAGGCCATTCATATGATTGTGGTAGAGTCTTCTCAAGGTGAATATAATATATTTCATTTCAAATTCTCCATTGTTATTTGTTTCAGATTAGTTTAATTATCATCCAACTTGTCAAAGAAGATGAAATTTTATTCAATCCTTTACACCGCGGGGGGTTGATACTTTAGCTTTGAAACTACTATCAGGGGTGTTGTGTTGATTTAAAACACAGACATGTGCTCCTCTAGTAGTTTTCCAATACTGACCGCAGGGGGTATCCTCTCATTAACACACCTACAAATTTTGTGTGCGCGGTGGTTCAATCACCGTCCGATCACTTCTTTTTTAAGGGTCCGAGGAATCATATCATCTAGACACATAAATGAATTTTCTTATTTTTTCAAAATGCCATTTCATAAACTTTACCTCGGGGTAGGATGCCATCGATTGATTTCATAGAATTTACCCATTTTTTCAACGTAAAGACAGAGGAGCCATGACCCTATTCCTCATGATATCATATATGAAGAAGATCTCATTATTTCTATCATTTCCAGGATCGACACTATAAAGTGATGGGTGTATAAAATGAGATGTATACAGTTTAATATGAGACATGGATGATAAAAAAAAATTAATAACGGTGGAAGCTGTTAACTCCCAAAGTAAAACCGTCCTTTCGGTTGAACTTTGTAGAGGATATCCTAGCTATTGGTTGCATGCTTAAGTTAGTTTTGCGTTTTCATAGTTCAAGAAAATTTTTGGTATTTGGTCTTGTCCAGAGATTGGAAAAACAACAGCTTTCGGTGGTTTGGGCGAGCCCCCGGTGTGCTCATTAACCACCGAAAGCGTTCAGTTTCGTCAGCAAAGTGGTTGATTTAAAATGCAAGCAACCGCCGAAAAGGTTTTTATAAGCAAATTTTAAAAGATCGGGTCCGTACTCATTCCACATCAAGAGAGCCTGTGTTTTAGCCGCCGAAAGGAGCTTTGGAGCACATGTTAGATAAATCATCATGAGCAAGAATGTGAATAAGCTGCCGAAAGCAAGTGAGGAGGYGTCCATGTCATTTCATCTCTGACTGAGCAGGGTTGCACAAAAACTCATGATGCGTACTTCCATCTGAGTGTTATTCGCTGGAGGATCGCTTCATAATCTCACACGAACTAAACAAGATCATGATGATTTATTGCGGGGCCATTTAGATGGCCTTCCCGAACTCCAAATTCAAATCCGAAAGCACCAGTGGATAGCTTACGATCTGTAGATCAAAATCGACTATTTGAACAGCCAAAATGGACATCGGACGGCTGAGAAAATCGATTTTTGCTGAAGGCAGTTTTTCTG
>ML814508.1:63127-93252 GCA_009831015.1 Picea engelmannii | reverse complement strand
ACATTGCATAAGTTACAAATATTATAGAAAAGATCAAGAATTTAGAAACACTACCCAAAACCTGCATGCAACTATCCACAGAGATAAGGTTCAATATTAAATTGCAATTGTAGTGATGGAAATTGTCTTTGTTTGGATGAAGCCCGCACTGGCCATTAAGCCACGTGCGGTCCAGCTCTGTGTGGTCACCATAGCCAAATGGAAATATAGACGCGACCTCTCAAACAGGCTCCACGACTCAGAATAGAGGGTGAGACCGGCTCTTCAGAAACAAACACAGGCTTCTCGGCTCACAGAATAGAGGTATACTCGGATTTACAGAGCCAAACACAGGCTTTCCAACTGGTTCAACAATGGCGGAATGGTTCAGGGTCACGACTTCGGGACATAGCCTCCACACATAGGTTCGATCAGTCGGACAGAGGATGTGCACAGACTATCAAAGACAACACGGGGTTCTCGACTCTCAAGAACGCACGAGGTATTCTTCCAGTGGTTGGGTCGGTCATACTGTTTGGCACTCCCTACCCACTCAGGTAGTTGGGTGGAATGGAGGAGCCCCCCCTCGCAACTTATCTTGGTCGTTTTATTTGCATGGATCGGGGCTGACACTTGTCGCCCTGGAAACTGCATGCGTTCCTCGGCATGCATTACCTTCCTTATGGTTAGGAACTTAGGATAAAACATAAATGACACATGTTCTTTTGGAATATTAGTAAAATATTATTCCTAGGCTTAAGCCCCCTAGGATTAGCCCCTAGGCTCAACACTTAGCCCCTTTCCACCTTCCAGCCCCTAATTCCTTTCCTTCTCTGTGGAAGCTCAGTCCCCCTTCACTCATTCATCGTGGTCAGTCTGCACCTGGTGGTGTTTACAATTTTATTAAATGTTCTGCATACATACAAGTACAAAATCAGGCCCTTGGCCTCCAACCCTTAGGCTCTCTGGCCTAACAATAACATAAGTCACCAACTTATGAAAACTTGGCTCACCAGCCTATAAAACATAATTACAATTCCTTTCAGAACATGGTTTACAACGGGGCTCGGCCTTGGGGACACTACAATCCCCCTCCCCTTATTTTTGCACTGTCCTCAGTGCATCTTTACACAGCATCTGCAAGATTTTCAAAAACTTTCAAAGAGATGCGGGTACTCTTCCCGCATAACTTATGCATGCTCCCATGTCGCGTCCTCAGGACCGTACCAGGTCCACTGGACCTTTACAATCTCTATGGATCGATTCTGGAGCTGTTTTCTTTTCTTGTCCAATATGCGCACATGATGCACTTGCAGGACACCTTCTGGTTCCACCTGAATCACATTCCAATCGATTACATGATTAGCATCAGGTACGTATTTCTTAAGCAGTGAAACATGAAACATATTATGTACAGTCATAGATGCAGGTAATGCAAGCATGTATGCAATCGGCCCAATCCTTTCCAGGATCTCAAATGGCCCACAAAATCTTGCTGCCAACTTGGCGCAACTTCCCAACTTCAGGGAACTCCTATTAGTTTTCACTTTCAGGAAAACATGGTCACCCACTTTGAATTCTCTATGGGTTCTGTTACTATCAGCGTAACTTTTCTGTCTGTCTTGGGCAGCTTTTAGATTATGTTTAATTCTTATCATTTGGTCTTCCATCTCCTTGAGTAGTTCAGGCCCAACTACTACTCTGTCAGCTGGATTATCCCAGCTCACTGGAGTGTTGCACTTTCTTCCATAAAGTGCTTCGAATGGGCTCATCTTCAATGATGCATGATACCCATTATTGTAGGCAAATTCTACCAAATGCAAGTAGTCTTCCCACCTTGATGGTTTATCCATCACATACATTCTCAGCATGTCTTCTATTACTCTGTTCACTCTCTCTGTCTGTCTATCAGACTCGGGATGATACGTTGTACTAAAGTTCAGATTCGTTTTGAATCCTTTGAACAATCATTTCCAAAAATTCGAAGTGAATTTTGGGTCCCTATCAGACACAATTGTCTTAGGAATTCCATGCAAGCGTGCAACTTCTTTTAAAAAGATATCAGCAACATCATCTACCCTGTGGGTGGTTTTCAGTGGAATAAAATGGGCAGCTTTAGTAAGCTTGTCCACCACCACCATGATTGAATCATGTTGTTTGCTTGTTCTAGGTAGTCCTGTGATAAAATCCATTGTTACCATGTCCCATTTCCACTCAGGGATGGGTAAAGGCTGCAGCAAGCCTGTTGGGTGCCTGTGCTCAGCCTTAACCTTTTGGCACTCCATACATATGGTGATGTATTCAGCGATTTCTTTCTTCAACCCCGGCCAAAAATAATGGCCTTTGACTGCTGCCATAGTCTTTTGATAACCAGGATGTCCAGCATAAGCCACGTTATGCATCTCCTTTAGAATTGCCAGCTTCAATTCTCGGACATTGGGTACATACACTCTGTTTTTATACATAAGTAAACCATCAGTTCTGAAGGTGTAACTTTCCTTGGTCTGTGGTCTCTCATGCTGTTGTAGCTTTGCTACAAGACTCTTGTACTGCACATCAGTATTTGTAGCTTCCAAAATTCTATCTTTCATCTCAGTGCGGTACATGCTAATGGCTGTAGCATGTAATTCGTGCACTTTTTTGCTGAGTCCATCAGCCACCTTATTCTCTTTCCCTTTGATATGCTTGATATCAAAGTCATATTCGCACATAAACTCCAGCCATCTGATTTGCCTGGCATTTAGGGTCGGTTGATCAAATAAATACTTCAGACCGTTATGGTCTGTTCTCAACTCGAATCTCTTTCCCATGAGGTAATGTCTCCATTCCCTCAAGACATGGACGATTGCTGCCAGCTCTAAATCGTGAGTGGCATAATTCTTCTCATTCTCCTTCAACTTTCAGGATTCATAACAAACTACAAATCCCTCTTGGCTAAGAACTCCTCCCAGCCCCTCCTTACATGCATCTGTGCACACTACGTAATCCTTATTTTGATCTGCAATCTTCAGGATTGGAGCACTAGTTAGCAGTTGCTTCAATTGCTAGAAGCTGCTCTCACATTCTTCAGTCCATTGGAACTTCTTCTCCTTCCTTTGCAAGGAAGTGATAGAATGAGCTATCTTTGAGAATCCAGCTATGAACCTCCTATAGTAGCCCGCCAGACCCATAAAGGATCTAACTTCTGCCACATTCCTTGGCACTGGCCATTCTCGAATGGCCTGTACCTTTTCAGGATCCACAACAATCCCTTCTTCAAATATAATGTGTCCCAAGTAATGGATTTTCCTTTGATAAAAAGAGCACTTGCTCAGTTTTGCGTACAACTGGTGTTCTCTCAACACTTGCAACACCATTCTCAGTTGTTGCTCATGCTCTTCCTTTGTCCTGGAATGCACCAAGACATCGTCCAGGAAGACTATGAAAAACTTGTTTAAATAATCTCTGAACACTCCATTCATTAAGCACATGAAAACAGCAGGCACGTTGGACAGCGCAAACAGTACCACCGTAAACTCATAATGACCGTACCTTGTTCTAAAGGCGGTCTTGCTGATGTCTTCATCCTTTATTCTCACTTGGTGATATCCTGATCAGAGATCTATTTTCGAAAATATTTTTGCATCCTTCAACTAATCAAAAAGATCATCAATCCTTGGCAGAGGATACTTGTTCTTGATAGTGACCTTATTCAACTGCCGAAAATCAATGCATAGCCTCAACTTCCCATCTTTCTTCTTCACAAATAGGACCGGGGATCCCCATGGTGACACACTGGGGTAAATGTAACCTTTCTTTAGTATCTCTTCGAGCTACAATTGCAACTCTTTCAGCTCTGGTGTGCTCATTCTATAAGGAGCCTTCGAAACTGGAGCTGCTCCAGGCATCAAATTTATAGAAAAATTGATGTCCCTCTTCGGAGGTAGTCCAGGTACCTCCTGAAATATGTCCTTGAATTATTTGAGTACTTCGTGGTCTTCCAGATTTGAGACTACATCTCGGGATGCTTCTTCCAATTGACAGCCTTTCCGGTAACATTTATTCAGCTGCATGGCTGAGATTTCCCTAACAGCCATGGCTCTGGGAATTCCTTCGACTATTACCAAATTTCCCTCTTCATTTAGGAAGGTAAACATCTTGTTATGGCAATCCAGAAGGGCATGGTGTTGGTCCAACCAGTCCATCCCAATTAAGCAATAGTATGAGCCTAAAGGCAAAATGTTCAATTCAACCTTAGTGCTCATTCCTTTCATGTTCACTAAACATGACTTAACCAATTTTGTGACCTTCCTCTTGGTCCCTGTGGCCAACTACACTAACCAAGACTTCTCATGTTTTCTTTTCATTAGATGCAAACTTTCCACCACTCTAGGATATACATAAGTATGGCTAGCGGGTGTTAGTTTCATTACACCATATGTTAAATAACCGTGTTATATATGTAACTGCAACCATATAATTTATGCGCCTTTTGTAACGGTTATGTTATGGTTGGAATGGCGCGCGGTTTGAATGCGGTTTCAAATGGTTGGCAGGTTTTTAAAACCGTTAGCACCTTTTGCTTTTATCCCGAGGTCGTATGACCCATATGTCAGTGGTCTAGGCGGTTGGGGGCTGGAGGCGCCCTAACCGTCCTACAGTTTGCACAGTTATTCAGAATCGCTCGGTGTTGGGTTTAAATGCGCGTTTTGGAGCGTGTTCCAGGTTCATGCACACAAAGGTGCGTTTTGTAGAACCAGTTCCAGCAAAGTGGAAGGAGGAAAATGGAGGAGGCCTAACTTCTTCATCGTTTGGCCGATTGAGGTGCCGTAAAAGCCCAGCTAGGGGTTTTTGGATGTGCTGGATCCATTGGTGCTATTTTCAAGGCCATTTGAAGACTTCTTCTACAATTATTTCACCATTGAAGTTCCAGGAAGCTCCAGGGAGCTTGAAGCCCTATTTGATGGAGGACATGGTTTGGTGAGCCTATGTTTGTTTTCTGTGAATGAATAATAATTTTTGGCTAATTGATATGCTCTGAACACATTGGGATAGGTTGCAGAGGCTTTTGAGGAATTTTACAGGTGTTTTTGCCACAGAGAAGCTCAGGTAAGCTTATGGCCTTACAATTTTTTGGCTAATTTGTAAGCTCAGGGAAGCTTACAAATTTCATGTTATAATCCTTCATCTTCTGTTTCGGGGGTAATCTGCACCTTTCCCCACTCCATACTCGGCGTTGTTTAACTGGAGTCCTGACCTCCGTTGAACTCTGCACACGCACTATGCAATTAAATTCGAAGTTTTCAGGCTATTAAACCTTCAGGAACAATCCACAACATTTGTAAGCCAATACGAACAAGAACAAAAGACATTTCGATTCAAATAAGTTTTATGAGCTCTCGTTCGACTTTGCAATTTTTGGGTTTTCGAAACTTTCATTTTCGGCACTTCGGGATTTCGAGACTTCAGGTTTCGGGGTTTTGGCCCACGAGGCTTTTAGACTTTCTTTCCTTTCCAACCCCTGACTTCTGAAATTTCGATTTACGTTACCCTCCGGGCCCACATAGTACAGTGGTCACCCACAACTACAGTGGCACATGGAACGTTAATGAGGGTCCATGCCGCTTTTTAATGACGTCATCGGTTCCACCACTCTCGCTTTTCTCCTCAACCCACTGGCACGTGGTACACATTCATGTGTCCACTTCTATTCCTAGTAAAATCCAATGGTCAGATCTTTCTCAGATCTATGGTGCAGATTCTTTCGGCATTTCGGCATTTCGGGCATCAGAAATTCATGCATCCACACATCTTGAACTTCCATTTGCCGAAATCACAAAATCACTGTCTACTAAATTACTTGATCCAACGGTCAAGTTCTTCTCCCACAATCTATGGTGTAGATTGTTTCGGGATTTTGGGTTTCGAGGGTGTTCACCTCTTCTCACCTCCCATCTCCCAAAACGTCGATTTCTTCCCATTGACTATTTTCAACTTACGAGTCAGCGAAAGGCTAATCTCTCTCCATGTGTTCTTTCTGATGGACGATCCTGACTAATTCAGAATTTTGCGTATCGCAATTTCCACACTCCTGTGCAATTCCAAAGGGATTTAAACCCTATGCACACTTTCCAGATCTGACGGTCACGAGGGTTCACCTTCCCTCCTTTACAGATCCTAAAAACTCCAGCACTTCTGGAGTGGAGTCCTCTCTCCTTGTGGATTTATACCGCTATACCTCCTGAGCTCGTAAGCACGGTCAAGTAACTACTTGACACTCTGGTGTAATCCAGGGTCTAAAATTGGTCTTCCAGACAAAATTTCTCCTCACACCCTCCGTCCAAAGACCGCTCCACTGGCCCATCTAGGCTCAGTGTCAAAACCTTGGCTCTGATACCAAACTGTAGCGCACCTTTTCAGCTACCAAGGCTTAATTTCTATTAATAGAAGATTATGACACCATTCTATACATAACACATACAGGTACTATATAATCCACATGCATTTAAACAAATAAACACATTCTAACAGAGTATTCATATGAGTTACTGCCATAATTAACAATCAATAGCATTTCATACTAATTCATATAAACAACGGAAATCATGATAACATAAGCAGTAGAGTCATGCAAAACATGACTAAAACATAATCAGATACTTATCTTTTAACAGTGGTAGAATCCACCAACCAAGTGCAGGCCTTCCACGAACCTCCCAGCCTTAGACCACACTGCTCATCAACTCAGCAATGGGTCACCCCCAAGATGGGACTAAGTTCCACCCCAAGGCAAGGAATTCTAGGCTAGGCCGAGGTTACAGGGAAAACAACACAGAAAATCTGGAAGGATTCTTTCTAGGATGCCACCTTACGCCCACTAATACCAGACTCTCATTCCCCACATGCCTGTTCCACCCGGGAGTATACACCTTCACAAGCACAGTCCATCGATGCTAACCTCCCTCTCTGGGTCTCGACAACAGGCCAGATCAGGAAGTCTCAGAGCCTGAAGCTGGTGTTGGACACTCTCTGGAAGAAACCTCTTCCAACAACATCCACCTCCCTCACTTAGAGAGAGATCGCACACAGGCTCAATCACAACTCACACTGGCCATTAAGCCATGTGCGGTCCAGATCTACGTGGTCACCATAGCCAACTGGAAATATAGGCGCGGCCTCTCAAACAGGCTCCACGACTCAGAATGGAGGGTGAGACCAACTCTTCAGAAACAAACACAGGCTTCTCAGCTCATAGAATAGAGGTATACTCGGATTTATAGAGCCAAGCACAGGCTTTCCAACTGGTTCAACAATGGAGAAATGGTTCAGGGTCACGACTTCGGGACAGAGCCTCCACGCATAGGTTCGATCAGTCGGATAGAGGATGTGCATGGACTATCAAAGACAACACGGGGTTCTCGACTCTCAGGAACGCACGAGGTATTCTTGTAGTGGTTGGGTCGGTCGTACTGTTCAGCGCTCCCTACCCGCTCAGGTAGTTGGGTGGAATGGAGGAGCCCCCCCTCGCGGCTTATCTTGGTCGTTTTATTTGCATGGGTCGGGGCTGACACTTGTCGCCCTGGAAACTGCATGCGTTCCTCGGCATGCATTACCTTCCTTATGGTTAGGAACTTAGGATTAAACATAAATGACACATGTTCTTTTGGAATATTAGTAAAATATTATTCCCAGGCTTAAGCCCCCTAGGCTTAGCCCCTAGGCTCAACACTTAGCCCCTTTCCACCTTCCAACCCCTAATTCCTTTCCTTCTTTGTGGAAGCTCAGTCCCCCTTCACTCATTCATCGTGGTCGGTCTGCACCTGTTGGTGTTTACAATTTTATTAAATGTTCTACATACATACAAGTACAAAATCAAGCCCTTGGCCTCCAACCCTTAGGCTCTCTGGCCTAACAATCACATAAGTCACCAGATTATAAAAACTTGGCTCACCATCCTATAAAACATAATTACAATTCCTTTCATAACATGGTTTACAACGGGGCTCGGCCTTGGGGACACTACAAAGTTGGTCACTATATGAAAAACCAATTCATATTTACTACTTGGTGTTATGGAAGAAGAAATGTAAAAATCATTTATATGACATGTGTGAATTTTGGCCCCTTTACATGATTTTATTTTTGGACAACCAACTCCAATGATCTCTAAGGAGGCTAAAATGTTCTAGAGAATATAGGTGACTAGTTTATGGATGAATCCTTCTCCTATTTTAGAATATATCGATGTGGTGCAAGACCCCATTTGTTTCTCAAATACATGTCTGACACATTAGCACTCATAGAAATTACATATAAAACAATTGTCTTTGGGATTACTAAACAATTAAGTCAAAATCCAAAGAGGTTGTTGCCTACGTTTTCTCTAAAATTAGGAATTTACTCTTTATTAGACCAAAATAATGCTCATATAGATGATCACATGGTGGAATATGTTTGGTTATATAGCATAATCCATTATAGGCATGATCCCAAATATATTGTCAATGTACATTTGAGATCAACCATGTATACCATTTCATATGTACATGAAGAATTCCCTTTTGATTTTGTATTTATAATAGTTGAAGATTATAATCAAGTATTATTTAATATCTATTGTATACATAATGTAGAAGAAAAATATGAGATTCAAACTTTTCAAGAAGAAAGGAGAAAAGCGTTCTTTGAAGAGAGAAATAGAAGAAGTGGAAATTTAGAAGGCAATCCATTTGATCTAGAGAAGAACAATGAGCCTAAGATTATTGAAGATAAAAGTGAATAGTAAAGTAAGGAGAATCCTAAGAAAAATGTAGAGGATCAATAAAACCCTGTTCATGATCAACAAAACCATGATCAGAATGAGAAAGATAAAAATGAGACATCTTAGCGCAAATAGGGAGTATGAGGTGAAAATAAGAATAAATACATTCAGTCTTCAAAGTCACTAGATTTGACGTAGGTTATTGGCACCACTACAACAAATCAACAAGCACATATTTTAGGACAAAATACATGAGAGGTAGTAGATATGAAGACTGATATTGATAGAAGTACTAGATGAAAACACTGATGAAATTCCTATTGCTCAGGTGATTACTCCTAAATATTATATTACCCAGTCACAAGTTAAGGATATGACTAAGAGTGCTACAAATTAGAGAACAATTACTAGGATTTCTAAAATTATTTCACCCACAACTATTATCACGCCATCGATGATCCGAATTATATTGAGAAAAATGAGATATAAACCAAATTATAGCAGAGAACAAAAAAATATAGTGAATCCCAACTTCTGTTAATGAAAAAAATATCAAAATATTGTAGAACACAAACTAGATAGAATGGCGGTACCTTATCTATGAAGAGAAGAGATATTGGGTATGCTCGTTTGAAAAAATATGATTACAAAGAAGCCAAAAATAGTGTTATCATGAAGCCTAAAAGGAAAAAAAAATAAAAAAATCAAAACCCTAACCCTAGAAGATGAAACACCAAAAGTATTGTGGGCCACGAGGTGGTTAGTTGATAGGCTAACTTCTCAGGGGAACAACTTTTTCATACGACCTCCTTTTAGGGTGAATGATAACTCATTAGAAAGAAATGTATGAGGATTAAAAATTCGTTGGGGCCAGGTATGCTATAATGTCCCCAAGGCCGAGCCCAGTTGTAAATCTGATGTATGAAATGAATTGTAAATATGTGTTATAGGCTGGTGATCCATATTTGTATAAGTCGGTGGGCTTATGTGGTTGTTAGGCCAGAGAGCCTAAGGGTTGGATGCCAAGGGCTTGATTTTGTACTTGTATGTATGCAACACATTAATAAAATATAAATACCGTCGCATGCAGACCGACCACGATGAATGAGTGATGGGGAACTGAGCTTCCACAAAGTGGGCAAGGAATTAGAGGCTAGAAGGTGGGAAAAAGGGGCTAAGTGTTGAGCCTAAGGGATAAGCCTAGGGGCTTAAGCCTTGGGAATAATATTTTATTATTATTCCAAAAAGCCACGTGAATTATGTTGAATGTGATATTTTATCCTAAGTTCTTGGGGAAGGATGAGGGACTGCCAAATGGGACGGAATGCATGTTGATGGAATGCATGCAGTCCCATGGGTGACAAGTGTCAACCCTGGTGCATGCGAATAAAACGGCCAAGATGAGCCATGAGATGGGTTCCTCTCCCATTCCACCCGACTGCCTGAGAGTGTACGGAGATTTGAGCAGTATGACTGACCTGATATTTGCAGAGAACCCTTGTGCTTCCCTGTGAGCTGAAAAGCCTGTGTTTGGCTCTGAAAAATCGTGTATATCCTCTGTTCTGAAAGTTGAGAAGCCTGTGTTCGTTTCTGAAAAGGCCAGGTTCACCCTCTCCATTCTGAGCCGTGGAACCTGTGTCATTCCCTACGTGGATTGTTTGTCACACGTTCCCAAGAACCAACACTGTGAGACCTTGTGCCATTGTTAAGCATGTTTGGGAAGCCCGTGTTTGTTTTTCCGGTTGGCTGTGGTGGCCACGTAGAGCTGGACTATGTGTGGCTTGGGGGCCAGAGCAAGTTTTGATTGAGACTGTGTATGACCTCTCTCCAGGTGAGGGAGATGACTGTTGTTGGAAGAGGCAGGTTGTCAGGCCTGTGAGCAATTCTCTCCAGGTGAGAGAGTTTGTTGGGAAGTGGTTTCTTCTAGAGAGTGTCCAACACCAGCTTCGTGCTTTGAGACTTCCTCATCCAGCTTGTTTCCGAGACCCAGAGAGGGAGGTTAGCACCGATGGATTGTGCTTGTGAAGGTGTATACTCCCAGGCGGAACAGACATGTGGGGAATGAGATTCTGGTAGTAGTGGGCGTAAGATGGAATCTTGGGAAGAATCCTTCCGGATTTCTGTGTTGTTTTCCCTGTAACCTCAGCCTAGCCTAGGATTCATTGCCTTGGGGTGGATCTTAGTCCTATCTCGGGGGTGACCCACTACTGAGCTGATGAGCAGTGCAGTCTAAGGCTAGGTGGTTCGTGGAAGGCCTGCACGTGGTTGGTGGAATCTACCAATGTTTTGAAGATAAGTATCAGATGATGTTTATTCATGTATTCCGCTGTGTATATCAATTTAAATTTAATGCTATCGAATGTTGATTATAACAATAAATCTTATGTTTACTCTGAGTTTAACTGTATTTCTTGATTAAATGCATGTGATTACTATAATTCCGGTATGATCTATGTACAAAGTGGTGTTATAGTTTTTTTTTAAGAGCGATTAAGCCTTGGTAACCAAAAAGTGGTGCTACAAATTGGTATCAGAGCCAAGGTTTCGACATTGAGCCTAGATGGGCCAGTCGAGTGGTCTTTGGACCGAGGGTGAGAGGAGAAATTGTGTCTGGAGGACCAATTTCGGACCCTGGTATGGTCCAGAGTTTCAAGGAGTTACTTGACCGTGCCTATAAGCTTAGGAGGTATAGCGGTGTTGTGAAACAACAACTGGTGTGGTATATGGCCACAGGGAGAGAGGAATCCACACCAGCAGTGTTGGAGCCTTAGGGTCGGTTTGGGAGGGAAGGTGAGCCTTTGTGACCATCGAATATGGAAAATGTGCGTAGGGATTAAAATCCCTTTTGAATTGCACCAGAGTGTGGGAATCGTGGTACGTGAACTCCCGAAAACCCGAAAACCCGAGAAGATCTACGCTGTAGATTTGGGAGGAAGAATCGATCGTTAGATCTGGAGAAGTCGTGCTTGAGTTAGTCGCTAAAACCTTTCAAATTTCACAAAGTCGGGAGATGGGAAGTGAGGAAGGTGAACACCTCTGAAACCCGAAACATCGAAACGATCTACACCGTAGATCATAGGAAGGTAGTTGACCATCTGATTCAGTGGAGGAGTAAACCGTAATTTCAGGATTTCAGCAGATGGAAGTTCGAGATGTGGGGTGCACGAACTCCCGATGCCCGAAACCCTAAAACGCCAAAAATATCTGTGTCGTAGATCTGAGGAAGGAGTCTAATCATTGTATTTTTCTTGGAATGGACGTGGGCGCATGAATGTGTACCACACATTTCCAGTGAGTCGAGAAGACAGGCAAGAGTGGTGGGACTTGATGACATCACCAAGGGTGACGTGGACCCTCCAGAATGTGCCATGTTCCACTGTGGTTAAGGGCGAAAACTGTGCTGTGGGCCCGAAGAATAAAGTAAATTGGAATTTCAGATTTCAGGGATTGTAGTGACAAGGAGTTGGAAGTCGTTGCATAGTGAACTTCCGAGTACTGAAAACCCAAAGTCCCGAAACCCGAAGTCCCAAAGTTCCGAAGTCCCGAATCCATCGGAGATTGAAGAACTGTAATAGGTTTTAAGGGCGACAGCTGTGCTGTGAGCCCGGAGAGAAAGGAAACTAAATTTTTAGAATTCGGGAATTGAGGCAATAAAGAGTGGGATTCGTTGCATCGTGAATTTCTGGTCATGAAATCCCGAAAGCATCTAGACCGTTAGATCCAACTCATCGAAGATCGTTGGATCACGTACAAGAAACCGCATATCAGATTTTTGGGATAGGAGTGACAAGAGGTTGGGAGTCACTGCATCGTGAATTCCCGGGTACCGAAGACCCAAAAACCGAAGTGCCGAAAACCCAAAATCTCTACCATGGTTGGTGACAGCTGTGTTGTGGGCCCAGGGAAAATAGGTTGGATGTTCGGGAGTCGAGAGTTAGAGAGAGAAGTGAACGCAAGAAACTCTGGGGAACCAAAATCTAGAAACCCGAAACCCCAAAATCTTGAAGTCCCAAATTTTTCGAAGGACATAAGAACTATCGAGGATTTAACTGTTGGATCCTCATGGACAAAAACCCCGAAAAATGAAGTCTTGAAATTACAGAGTTGTCAGAGCTCAGAAAACTTTGTGAAGCCAAAACGCTTTTTCGCTCACGTTGAATTATGAATATTGTGATTTTGTAAGGGTTAAGGCCTAACAAACTTTGGTTGATTTCATGTTGTGTGTGCAGAGTTCAACGAGTGTCAAGACAGCCAAAAACTAACGCCGAGTATAGAAATGGAAGAGGTGTGGATTGCCTCCATTTCAGAGGAAGAAAGAGAAGGAAGAGATGTCAACTTGGGAGTCGAAGGATCGAACTCCAATGGGCATGGAAGAGAATTAGACAAGGAAGGGAACATAATGAAAATCATTGAAGGATTGAAAAGAGATGCCCAGGCATGCTGAGATGATAGCTGAAAGCTCATGAAAGTTAGGGATCAACAGGGTGAATTCAACTTAAAACTGTTGAAGAGCCTGGAAAGAATAGAAAAGAAATTAGAAAAAGAAAGTGACACAAGAAGATCAAGAAGTTTCAGAACCCCTGAGAGGAGAAGAAGATCGAGGAGTGGTAGCAGACATTACCGTCTCTCCCCGAAGCATTCTAGAAAGGAAACACACAGTAGTTCAAGCTCGTCCCCTACCAAAAAACACCGAAAATCTGGAAAGGATGAATTGAAAGGGGAGATGAACAAGATTAAGCCTCCAACATTCGATGGAGAACATAAGAAGGAGGAATATGCCAAGACATGGTTTCTTGGCATGAGGAAATATTTCCAACTGCAGAATTATTCTACCCATGCAGAAGGAAGAATTGCAATGTATCAACTAAAAGGAAAAGCATCCATGTGGTGGGATCAGTTTGTGCAGGTGCAGCACATCAAAGAGAAAGAGGTCACTTGGAAGGAATTTAAGAGGTATTTTGAGAAGAAATACCTGACTAAAAGATACTATGATAGAAAGATGAAGGAGTTCTTCGAATGTAAGCTAGGCAGCGTGACTATTGATGAGTATGAACGAAGTTTTCTAGAACTACTGAAGTATGTTCCATTCATCAAAGATGAGGCTGTGAAGATTCAGATATATCTGAGTGCACTGCCACCTTCCATGGGTGACAATATTCAGTATGACGATCCTAAGACTATGGAAGAAATAATAAGAAGGGTGAAATGCTTGTATGAACAGCAAGGAGAAAGGCCTATCCTTCGGAAGGCTTGGAATGATCAGAGGAAGTTTAAGAAGGAACAGAGGCAGAAGGGAAACAAACCTTCCTTTTTTAGAAACAGTCTTCAGGGACAACCATCGTTTAGAGAGATGAGAATGACTGAAGAAGGAGCACAAAGATAGATATAGACACCCATTCAGTGTTGGGGCTGTAAAGAAAACCACCAGTACAGATATTGTCCCCATAAAAATGGTAAAGCGAGAATTGTTCATATTGTTCAGCAAGCTGAAACAGTGAAGGATATGGGTAGCAGAATGTCGAGGATCTACGTAGCCCTGGATAACAAGCAAGCAGAATTTCAATCACACATGATTGAAGTGGAAGGTATGATTAACAACTAACCACTAATTATTTTAATTGATTCAGGGGCTAGCCATAGTTATGTAGATCTTAGGGTGGTGAAAAGTTTGCATTTATCAAGGAGCAAACATGAAAAGTCTTGGCTAGTGTAGTTACCCACAGGAACCGAAAGGAAGGTCACTGAATTGGTTAAGTCTTGTTCAGTGGACATGAAAGGATTGAGCACTAAGGTTGAATTGAATATTCTGCCTTTAGGATCTTATGACTGCTTAATTGGGATGGACTGGTTGGACCAGTACCATGCTCTTCTGGACTGTCGTAACAAGAAGTTCACATGCCTGGATGAAGAGGGAAATAAGGTAACAGTCCAAGGAATTCCTAGATCCGTGGCTGTTAGATAAATCTCAACCATGCAGTTGAAAAAGTGTTACAAGAAAGGTTGTCAGTTATTTGCAACCCATGTGGGAGAAGCATCCAGTGATGTAGTCTCAAATTTGGAAGACCATGAGGTACTCACAGAGTTCAAGGACGTATTTTAGGAGGTACATGGACTACCTCCAAAGAGGGACATCAATTTTTCTATAAATTTGATGCCTGGAGTAGCTCCATTTTCAAAGGCTCCTTATAGAATGAGTACGCCAGAGTTAAAGGAGTTTCAATTGTAGCTCGAAGAGCTACTAAAGAAGGGATACATTCACCCCAGTGTGTCACCTTTGGGAGCCCTAGTCCTATTTGTCAAGAAGAAAGATGGGACGTTGAGGCTATCCATTGATTTTCGGCAGTTGAACAAGGTAACTGTCAAGAACAAGTACCCTCTGCCAAGGATCGATGATCTTTTTTATCAGTTGAAGGATGCAAAAATATTTTCAAAGATAGATCTCAGATCTGGATATCACCAAGTGAGAATAAATGAGGAGGACATCAGCAAGACCGCCTTTAGACCAAGGTATGGTCATTATGAGTTCACAGTGGTGCCATTTGGATTGTCAAACACACTTTCTATTTTTATGTTCTTAATGAATGGTGTATTCAAGGACTATTTAGACAAGTTTGTCATAGTCTTCTTGGACGACATCTTGGTGTATTCCAAGTCAGAGGAAGAGCATGAGCAACACTTGGGAATGGTACTGCAAGTGTTGAGAGAACACCAGTTGTACGCCAAGCTGAGAAAATGCTCATTTTATCAAAGGCAAATCCATTACTTGGGACATATTATTTCAAAAGAGGGGATCGTTGTGGATCCTGAAAAGGTTGAGGCCATCTGAGAATGGTTAGTGCCAAGGAATGTGGCATAAGTTAGATCTTTTATGGGTTTGGCAGGCTACTACAGAAGGTTTATAGCCGGATTCTCAAAGATAGCTCACCCTATCACTTCCTTGAAAAGGAAGGAGAAGAAGTTTCAGTGGACTGAAGAGTGTGAGAGCAGTTTCCAACGATTGACGCAACTGCTAACCAACACTCCAATCCTGAAGATTGCAGATCCAAATATGAATTTCATGGTGTGCATAGATGCACATAAGGAGGGGCTGGGAGGAGTTCTCATCCAAGAGGGATTTGTATTTTGTTACGAGTCCCGAAAGATGAAAGAGCATGAAAGGAATTATGCCACTCACGATTTAGAGCTGGCAGCAATCGTCCACGCATTGAGGAAATGGAGACATTACCTCATGGGAAGGAGATTCAAATTAAGAACAGACCACAACAGTCTGAAGTATTTATTTGATTAGCCGAATTTAAATGCCAGGCAAACCAGATGACTGGAGTTTCTGTGTGAATATGACTTTGATATCAAGCATATCAAAGAGCAAGAAAATAAGGTGGTTGATGCATTTAGTAGAAAAGTGCATGAATTACGTGCTACAACCATTAGCATGTACAGGACTGAGATTAAGGATAGAATTTTGGATTTTGCAGATGTTGATTTGCAGTACAGAGGTCTGATAGCAAAGCTACAATAGCATGAGAGATCATAGGTCCAGGGAAGTTACACCTTGGGGACTGATGGCTTACTTTTGTATAAAACGAATGTGTATGTTCCCAATGTCCGAGAATTGAAGTTGACAATTCTAAAAGAAATGCATAACGTGGCTTATGTTGGACATCCTAGATATCAGAAGATTGTGGCAGCAGTCAAAAGCCATTACTTTTGGTTGGGTCTAAAGAAAGAAATCACTAAATACATTGCCATATGTATGGAGTGTCATAAAGTTAAGGATGAGCATAGGCACCCAGCAGGGTTGCTGCAGCCTTTACCCATTCCTAAGTGGAAATGGGAAGTGGTGACAATGGATTTTATCACAGGATTTCCTAGAACAAGTAAGCAACATGGTTCAATCATGGTGGTGGTGGAAAAGCTTACAAAAGATGCCCATTTTATTCCACTGAAAACCACTCACAAGGCAACAGATGTTGTTGATATCTTCTTAAAACAAGTGGCATGCTTGCACGGAATTCCTAAGACAATTGTGTTTGATAGGGACCTGATATTCACCTCAAATTTCTGGAAAGGACTATTCAAGGGATTCAGAATGAATCTGAACTTTAGTACAACGTATCATCCTGAGTCTGATGGTCAGACAAAAAGGGTGAACAGAGTAATAGAAGACATACTGAGAATGTATGTGATGGATAAACCATCAAGGTGGGAAGACTACCTGCATTTGGTAGAATTCGCCTACAATAATGGGTATCATACATCGTTGAAGATGAGTCCATTCAAAGCACTTTATGGAAGAAAGTGCAACACTCTAGTGAGCTGGGATAATCCAGCTGACAGAGCAGTAGTTGGGCCTGAGCTGCTCAAAGAGATGGAAGACCAAATGATAAGAATTAAACAGAATCTAAAAGCTGCCCAGGACAGGCAAAAAAGTTACGCTGATAGTAACAGAAACCACAGAGAATTCAAAGTGGGTGACCATGTTTTCCTGAAAGTGAAAATTAACAGGAGTTCCTTGAAGTTGGGAAGTTGCGCCAAGTTAGCAGCAAGCTTTTGTGGGCCATTTGAGATCTTGGAAAGGATTGGGCCAGTTGCATACTTGCTTGCATTACTTGCATCTATGACTGTACATAATTTATTTTATGTTTCACTGCTTAAGAGATATATACCTGATGCTAATCATGTTATCAATTCGAATGCGATTCAGGTGGATCCAGAAGGTGTCCTGCAAGTGCATCATGTGTGCATATTGGACAGGAAAAACAAACAACTTCAGAATTGAGCTATAGAGATTGTAAAGGTCTAGTGGACATGGTACGGTCTTGAGGACGCGACATGGGAGCATGAAGATGTTATGCGGGCAGAGTACCCACATCTTTTTGAATTTTTTTGAAAACCTTGCAGATGCTGTGTAAAGTTGCACTGAGGACAGTGCATAAATAAGGGAGGGGGATTGTAATGTCCCAAGGCCGAGCCCAGTTGTAAATATGATATATGAAATGAATTGTAAATATGTGTTATAGGTTGGTGAGCCAAGCTTGTATAAGCCGGTGGGCTTATGTGATTGTTAGGTCGGAGAGCCTAAGGGTTAGAGGCCAAGGGCCTGATTTTGTACTATCGCATGCATACTGACCACGATGAATGAGTGATGGGGAACTGATCTTCCACAGAGTGTGCAAGTAATTAGGGGTTGGAAGGTGGGAAAAAGGGGCTAAGTGTTGAGCCTAAGGGCTAAGCCTAGGGGCTTAAGACTTGGGAATAATATTTTATTATTATTCCAAAAATCCACGTGAATTATGTTGAATGTGATGTTTTATCCTAAGTTCTTGGGGAAGGACGAGGGACTACCAAATGGGAAGGAATGTATGCTGATGGAACGCATGTAGTCCCATGGGTGACAAGTGTCAACCCTGGTGCATGCAAATAAAATGGCCAAGATGAGCCGTGAGAGGGGTTCCTCACCCATTCCACCCGACTTCCTGAGCGTGTACAGAGCTCTGAGCAGTATGACCAACTTGAGCTTTGCATAGAACCCTCGTGCTTCCCTATGAGCCGAAAAGCCTGTGTTTGGCTCTAAAAAATCGTGTATATCCTCTATTCTGAAAGCTGAGAAGACTGTGTTTGTTTTTTAAAAGGCTGGGTTCACCCTCTCCATTCCGAGCCATGGAACCTGTGTCATTCCCTACGTTGATTGTTTGTCACATGTTCCTGAGAACCAACACTGTGAGAGCTTGCGCGATTGCTAAGCATGTTTGGGAAGCCCGTGTTTGTTTTTTCGGTTGGCTATGGTGGCCGCACAGAGATGGACTATGCGTGGCTTGGGGGCCAGAGCAAGTTTTGATTGAGACTGTGTATGACCTCTCTCTAGGTGAGGGAGATGACTGTTGTTGGAAGAGGCAGGTTGTCAGGCCTGTGAGCAATTCTCTCCAGGTGAGAGAGTTTGTTGGGAAGTGGTTTCTTCTAGAGAGTGTCCAGCACCAGCTTCATGCTTTGAGACTTCCTGATCCGGCTTGTTGCCGAGACCCAGAGAGGGAGGTTAGCACCGATGGATTGTGCTTGTGAAGGTGTATACTCCCAGGCGGAACAGACATGTGGGGAATGAGAGTCTGTTAGTAGTGGGTGTAAGATGGAATCTTGGGAAGAATCCTTCCGGTTTTCTATGTTGTTTTCCCTGTAACCTCAGCCTAGCCTAGGATTCATTGCCTTGGGGTGGAGCTTAGTCCTAGCTCGGGGGTGACCCACTACTGAGCTGATGAGCAGTGCAGTCTAAGGCTAGGTGGTTCGTGGAAGGCCTGCACGTGGTTGGTGGAATCTACCAATGTTTTGAAGATAAGTATCAGATGATGTCTATTCATGTATTCCGCTGTGTATATCAATTTAAATTTAAAGCTATCGAATGTTGATTATAACAGTAAATCTTATGTTTACTCTGAGTTTAACTGTATTTCTTGATTAAATGCATGTTATTACTATAATGTCGGTATGAGCTATGTACAAAGTGGTGTTATAGTTTTTTTTAAGAGCGATTAAGCCTTGGTAACCGAAAAGTGGTGCTACAAATTCCATGGAAACCATTGGCCCCTCTAAATGACAAAAAAACATAGTTAAGGGCCTCACAATTTTTGGACCTGAAAAACCGTAGAAAAACTGCTAAGAAGATAGAGAACCATTGAGCCAGTGGAAGAGGTGGGAATCCACAAATATCCACTTGCATTAGTCCTCCCCCCTTAGGAAGCAATGGTCTCCATTACATCAAGTTACCTTTTTAAATGGGGGGAATTCTGTTGAATTTGCCTCCTGGTGAGCCACTTGTCGTGGTGAAGAATTTTCCCTTCTTTGATGATTCGATAGTGTTGTATGTTATATTGGAAGGTGCCTTTCATATTTGTATCCATGGTGTAAGGCCCATATCGAAGTGGGAGAATCTTGTGATGGGGTCTGTCAAGTTTCTCTTTCTACAAATGTAACTATACCTTATCACCAACCTAAAACTTATGTGGAACCCGATGTTGGTCATGTCACTGCTTGTACTTGGCAATGGATTTATGCAATATGTCATGGACTTATTGGATGATGTGGTAAGTCCATTCAAAAAACTTGGATTCCATATTAGCGTTAGTTAGAGAACGAGAAGATTCTTATTGTGTGCATGCAATGGGCAGGGCTATATCAATTAGGGCCAATGGATGGATCCCCAACCTAACTTGAAAGGGTTGTGGAAAATAGAGCTATGAAGGGATCAATTGTAGCTATGATGAACATAAGAAAGACTATCATCCCATGTGAGGGGATGTTTGGAGTTGTACATTCTCAAGACATGCACAATCATCATTTTGAATACTTATGTCTATACATCGGTTTAGGGGTGGAAAGGAAGTTGATTTAGTGATCTTGGTTTCCATCATTGACCATAGACTAGACTAGAATGTACTAAAAAACATGCTATCGTGATCTAAAATAATAGTCTATGGTAGCCTGAAATGAACCCAAACATGATCAAAGAATAGCTTAGAAGTTGCCTCATATGTGATACTCTTCTCGCAGGGTGTCAAAATTGTCATCTTAGAAAATCAATCAACGACCATGAAGACACACTCTTTACCATCCTTGGTTGAATGTATAAAAGACATGTAATCCACGGAGATGGACTCCCAAGGCATATCAGGAGTGGGAAGAGGGGTGTATATCCCTTATTTCTTAATGGAAGGTTACACAATGACATAGACAATGAAGGATACGATATACTTGCTGACATCTTGTCGAAGCTTGGGTCAATAAAAATTATTTTGTAGTATTGACAATATTTTTTCCACGCCAAAGTGCCATGTGACCCGACTATAATTATCTTCCCAAATAATCATTGCATGATTTCCAAAAGGAACATAGAGATGGCTCATATGGCATAGCAATCCATCCTAGAGATGAAAGTATAAAACTGTTTTTTCTTGTGCTCAATATCTCATAGGTAGTGGAAAATTCAGAGTCACTATTGTATAATTGTGGCTAACCAGAGGTTCCCAACATGAACCTATGATAGATTTTGGTGAGGCCCAATAAGTTGCGGATCTATGTCATAGTGTTAAGAACCAAATATTAAAATAGCATAAAAAAACCTCATAATAAGTACTCAGTGCCTTGAAAAAGAGAATTTCATATAATAAGCCTCTTCAAGGGGGAAACCTCCTTATACACCACATAAATTTAAAAATACAAGATGATTCCAAATGAAAAAGATCTCCTTAGTATATATAAGAGACTAAGAGGTACACTTACATCTAATGGACCCAACACAACATAAATAAAATAACAATACTAATGTAATATGTCATAATTAAGGGGTAATGTGCCACTATTTAGGGCTTAACATGCTCCTCCCCTTTAGACAAGTGGTTTCTGCAACACTTGAGTAATTTTGGATGCTTTGTATAAAAGACTCATCTTCCCAAGTGGAATCTTCAACAGGTAGTTTCCTCCACTTAATGAGATACTCTGAAATGGATCTATTCCTCAACTAGTGAATTCTTGTGTTAGTGATAGCTTCAGGCTCAAATATGATTTTTTCTTCCTCGTCAAGTTCCGAAAATATAGTTTGAATTGTGATCTTGTCACCTATAACCTTCTTTAAGCATGAAACATGGAAAACTGGGTGTAATCACAAAGATGCAGGCAACTCCAATTTATATTCCATAGTACCAATATTTTGTAACACCTTATAAGGGACATAGTACTTTGGTGATAATTTATTATCCTTTTTTGCTTGCTTGAGGGAAATATGTTTTTATGGTTTTAGGCTTAAAAAGACTCAATCCCCTACATTAAAACTTGTTTCACTACGATGTTGATCTGCTTGTTGTTTCATGTGATTTTGTGACATGGTCATGTTGTCCTTTAAGAGTTGGAGAACTTATTGTTTATGCTCGATGTGATATTCCACTGCTTGAACCTTGTATGTTTATTTTAGAGAAGAAGTGATGGAAGGTGGGTGATATCCATACAGTGCCATAAATGGTGTCTCTTTTGTTGCAGTATGAAAGGAATTGTTATACCACCATTTTTCCAAGGGTAACCACTTGAACCATTGTGTTTGTTTATTAGAGACAAAGCAACGAAGGTAGCCTTCCAAAAATTTGTTCACTATTGGGTTTGTCCATCAGATTGGGGATGATAAAATGAGCTATGAGACAATTGAGTACCAAAACAAGAAAATAATTTTGTCCAAAAATGTCTAGTGAAGATGGGATCTCTATCACTTATAATAATCTGTGGGCTTCCATGTATCTTTTGAACTGTCTCCATGAATGTGGTGGAAACTTTGGGATTCCATGTAGCTTCCATGAATGTGGTGGAAACTTTTGAATCTTTGGGCTTCCATGTAGCTTCTCAAATGCTCAATGCTCTCGACCATCGAAAGACGTTGAAGGAGATCATTGTTAGGACATATTGATTCGAACATCTCCTTTACTTCCCCAATAAGTCTCTCAGCACATTCGCGGTAAGAAGGTGCCTAAAGTAAATTGGATCAGAAGAAAATTATTCGATTAATTGAATCCAAAAAAGGAATATGTAGAAAGATAAATTCAGTTGAAGTTGAAACTAATTATGCACCCCATAAGGCGTTGAGAGGGACTGGATGAAATTTTCATCCCATATATTGGAATGATAATCGCCTGTGCATCTTTGAACACCATCGTCATCGGATAAACTCATGCTCTCGGATTTACTGCGCAGTTGGGATTGGTCTACGGAGGCCATGGGTACATCTGATCATATAGAAAGGACGGCCAATATTTCTGTGCTGGTTATCCCACGCTCAAAATGAGGGCCAATATTTCTGTGTTGGTTACCCCACGCTCAAAATTTCTTCTCGCTAAGATAAAATAGCTATTCTGTGGTGTAACCCTGTGGCTTCCTTTAGCTACTATGTGGTAAAACCCCATTGCTTCATTTCCGTATATATACATCCTTTTCCTATAACCAAGCACTGCCTTTCTGGACACCAATGACATCTCAAAACTTCAATCCATGTGTTGCCATTGTGAAAATATCATTATCAATGAAGTCGAGTCTCGTTTTCCGGCTTAAGTCAAATCTCATTTGTAGGCTACAATATTAATAAAGTCAAGTACCCTCTTTAGACTCCAATACTTTCCATCCAGATCTAGTCTCCTTTGGTGGACTATTATTATCTAAAGACCCACCCCAAACATGTGATATAAAGTACACGGAGATGGAATCCTATTATTTAGCATCTGCATCATTTATGTAGAGGAAGTAGGCCGGTGGGTTATACACAATGCGTTCAATCCGATTATTCCAATATGTCTTTTCAGGTTGTTATCAACTTTCAAATTCAAATTTTTTATTTACGATAAAATAAGACCAAAATTATAAGGAAGTTTGTCCAACATAAGAGCTTAGCTTGTGGCGAGGGATAACCTACATGTCCTATCAAATTCTAGAAGACATGATTTCAACTCTCTTAGCTGAAGAAAAGAGAATCATTGTAGGTAATGCATCAGGTGACACTAAATTGAGATGACATTATACTTGAGAAACTGTCACATTAGATCAACTAAGAGAAGGGAGAGGTGGAATGTTATTATTGCAAGAAAATGAATCGCATAGATTGGAACAATAGATTTTGAACCAATGACATTTTCAAGGGAAAAGTCAAAGAAAGACCACATGTAGCTAATGGAGCCATTGTTGAAGATTTCCCAGATGCTGACAATGGTGATGATGTTACTAGAGAAAGGGCATTCTAAGAATTTTAAGAAACCCACATTTGTGGATCTTTAGAATTGTGATATGACCACAATGGGGGCATATATAAGTCCAAGTGTGTATGATATGAGCCCAAGAAGGGAATATATAAGTCCAAGTGTGTATGATATGAGCCCAAGAAGGGAATATATGGGGTTAATTGTATATGTAATTAGGTAATTGTATATGTAATAGTGGTTATTGATTGGTTTGAGCCATTTTTACTCTTATATTAGCCTCTTGAAAGGAGGAGGAAGATAGATCCCCCATACCCTTGAAATTATGTGAAAGCTATGCATTAATTATTGTGTAACTGTTGTAAATGATTTTGAATATTATTGTGAAGTATTCACCTCTATTGTATGATTGATTGTTTCATGTTTTGGTCTCAATACCTTGATTTCCTTTTCTATAAGGTTTTATTCCATTATGTATACCCATGTATTAGTGAATAATGGGGAAAGAGGTCTATAAATTAAAAAATCATTAGGCAAGAAGCCTGCATATTTTTAAAATATATATGATTTCCCTAAGTTTAATATGACCATAATAATGATGGAATAACACATAGAAGGCGTTACATGCATGAGTTGAAGGACTTTAACCTTAAACCCTAGCATTGTCCTCTATTAAAGAGAACAAGATCTCCATCTAAGGAATTCTAGGGAATTGATGATTTGAAATGGTTGATTTTTTTTTTTAAATAGATCCAGTATGTGAATCATATGGTTATGTTTATTGTAATTTTGTTATGCTATCTATGCTTAAGTGTTGTTGTCTTAAAAGGGTATTATGTGGAAAATTGTGAAGTGCTAGTTCTAAATAAATTAAGATCTTCAACTTGATTTTACTGTCTAGAGAAGTTACAATCTAGACCTTGTATTTAAAGATAGAATAATTGACCTTATGTTTACTGGTTGTTGTAACTAAACAACAACCTCATTATTTGTTTCAATTTTTCATAAAATAATGAAGCCTCTTTGATCCGAATTTGTGAGCAGAACAAAATGAATAACAAACTGAATACAATAACACAGAGATACGGAGAACAACAATAGATATCTAGTGAACAATAACTTCTATTGAATAAATGAAAGTTAAAATTGTAAAATTGTAGAAGTGGAAACAACTTGCTTGAATGGTGGTAGATATCTCTGAGAATAGATGTGGCTGCTACATGCATCCATCTGAGCAGAATGATTACAATGAGGCTCCATAATCCTTTTTAACATTACTCATGAATTCCAAAACCCTAGACATCCAAACCCTAGGAGATGAAACACCAAAAGTTATGTGGGCCCCTATGGGTAAGTTGGTACCTCAAATTCTCAGGGTCATAAATTTTGCATATGACCTCCGTTTTAGGTGTGTGATAGCCCGTTGGAAATTTCTTTAAGAGAAATACACATTATGTCATCAAACTCTGACTTTATTTCTAGTTTAATTGTGGAAAGCCAAAAAAACATTGTTTAGGGCCCCAAACCAGCCTTGGAAGTATAGAAAGATGTACTGACATGAATACTTCAAAAATAAGCTAGTTGTATTAGGTTGTTGGCATGTTTAATAGGTAGAGTATTCTTGACATTGATGGCAAGATTAGAGTATGCATCGATGGGAAATTAGGGACAAAGTAAGCTCAGGAGGAATTAGCACATAGTCGAACGCAGTGCGAAAGGTGTTCTTGTTCATTTGATGGAAAACAAGCAGGCAAGGAAGACCAGTAGTGCAAAGATGATAGAATGGCAAGATCGAAGTGTTGGTCAAACTCCATTTTGGAATTTCGACTACAGGGATTTTGGATACCGAGAGTTGGAGATGTCAAGAACTCCCACTATAGGAGTCCCGAAGTCGCGAAATGAAAAATTGCAATATAACCTGAACCGTTAGATCAAAGACAAATCTGGACCATCGATCCAAGAAGAAGACATGGAAAAAGATCATGCTTTCACTGACTGAAAATTCAAAGGAATGAAATGCTCCAACCTTTCAACTTGCGAAGTCGCGAAATGCGAAATCTCGAAAACCCAAAACAGGCGCATCACTCGGAGTTTTGAATACTAGGATTTTAGTTACCGTGAGATGGAGATGTCAGAAAATCTCATCATCAAGAGTCCCGAAGTGCCAAAATGTGAAATACTGAAAACCCGAAAAAAGGCGCATCACTCGGACAGTTGGATACCAGGATTTCGGTTATCGGGAGATGGAGATGTTAGAGACTCTCATCAACAGTAGTGTCGAAATCGAGAAATGTGAAATGGCGAAATGATATGAGCCATTGGTTCGAGGATATCGTGGACCATTGATCCAACTCCATTTCAAAGTATTCGATACCGGGATTTTGGATACCGGGAGGTTGAGAGGTCAAGAGTCAGGACACTACATCACAGGAGTCCCAAAATCGTGAATCCCTGAAATGTGAAATAGAAAAATGGAGTTTCGAACTAACCGATGGTCACCACTTGTGGTCACATCGGCAGAATATGGGGGAAAGAGCTAGTGCAGACAAGCTCCTTTTTAGAGTTTCGAGGATCGCGACTGGGAGTGTCGAGACACTTGGTCACACGAATGTCGAATTGCCGAACGCCAAAATGACGAAATGATGAAATGTCTATATAGGTGGTCACTGTCGATAGTCACAGAAGAGGAAGGAGCTAGCATAGTCAATATTTATTCAAGCTTCGCATTGTAACTGCAAGAAAACTACTGACGGTTTTTGCCAGAGGCGTGGAAAAGACTTCTTTGTAACAGCCAGAGGAGTGGAAGAGTCTAAGGGAACCTTCCATTGGAATGAGGACTGGCCATAGAGGTGATTGACAGTTGGAAGAGCGTTTGAAGCCTGTGACTACAACAGAGAGGTTAATCTCGACTGTGCCAAAGAAGACAACAAGTCTCATCTTCTAGAGAGGCTGAGGAATCTCAGCGTAACACCCAGTGATGCTAGACGTGTGGGTTTAACATCCAGAGAAGCTAAAGAATTGCCATGATGAACAGGCAGAGCACACGACATGCAGACCATGCAGAACCACTACATACAGTGAATGCACAAGATGCACAAGGAGTATAAGAATGTGGGACAAATAAGAGATTGTGTGTTGTTTCTCTGGTGAGGGATGCATCTGTGAAGAAGGAGGTGGAGTGCAGTAGCTGAAAGTGACAGAAGACAAAAGGTGCATTGAATGGGAATGGTGTAGAAAGCACAAGAGGCAGAAGAACATAAAAGGGCAATGGAAGCATGCAGAAAGACAGTGAGGAAGACAGAGCAGCGAAATCTTTCAGAACAGTGATGAGACTGGTAAGCTGTTGTTGAACAGTATATCACTATAATAACTCTCAGTAATTGATATTCATAAATCAGGGTGGTAGGGAGGTGATAGGGAGGACTAGTGTCCTTAGAGGTTCAAGTGGGTGCTTGAACATAGGGAGTTGTAGTTTCCCTCTAGTTGGTGCTAGAGAAACCAGGGAATTGGTGCTTCCTTCTAGTTGGTGCTAGAGAAACCAGGGAGTTGGTGCTTCCTTTTAGTGGGTGCTAGAGAAAACAGAGAGTTGGTGCTCTCGGCAAGTTGCAACCTGCAAAAACAGAGATTGTAGCCTCACAATGAGTTGGTGCTCATATGTATGATAATGTAAAGAATGTAAATATACTTATCATATAAAGAAGAAGAGGTTTTTATCCTTTATGGGTTTCCTCGAGAAATATTTGTCTCTGTTTATCTCATATATGTAACTGATGTTGAATGTGCCATTGTGTATTTCTTTGCATTATTTTGATCATCATTGAGTGCCTTGTAAAAAATTCAAAAGAAGCATAATTGTTTAAGCACGATAATAACTGATTCACCCCCCCTCTTAGTTGTCCAACCATTGGTATCAGATCCGACCCCTTTTATCTAAAGGTAGATCCTAGAGCTTAAACATGTCAAGCCATGAAGGAAATTCAACCAATAAGGCCCCTCTGTTCAATGGAACAAACATTTCCTTCTAGAAAGTTAGAATGAGAACCTACATAATGGTTTTAGGTGCAGATGTTTGGGATGTGGTAGATACTGGTTATGTGAAGCCATTTGTACTAGCCAATAAGGATGACAAACTAGAATTTAGCTTCAATGCTAAGGCTATGAATGCTATCTTGAGTGGGCTTGCAAAAGCAGAATTTGTAAAAGTTATGCATCTAGGAACTGCCAAAGAAATGTGGGACAAACTCATTAGTAGTTATGAAGGTAATGAAAAGGTAAAGGATGCAAAGCTTCAAACCTACAGAATACAGTTTGAACAGCTGAAGATGAAGGATGATGAAAATGTTGGAAAATACTTTATGAGAGTAGAAGAAATGGTAAATGCAATGAAGACACTTGGTGAAACAATTGAGGAACCTTCTTAGTTCATAAAATCTTGAGATCTCTCCCAGATAGGTTCAACTCGAAGGTCTCTGCTATAGAAGAACTTAATGATCTAAAAACCTTGGAGTTTGATCAACTTCTAGGAAAATAGACTGCATATGAAATGAGAATAGTTAAAGATAAACCCACCTATAGAGAAGCATCATTTAAGTCAGACAAGAATGAGGATTCTGAGCCCGATGAAATTGAAGCAAAATTTGTGAAGAGACTGAAGAAGGGATCAAGAAAATACAAAGGTAAACTGCCTTTCAAATGTTTCAACTGTGGTAGGATAGGTCATTTTGCAAATAAATGTCCCCACAAAGGAAATGATCAGTCATATGATGAGGAGGAGAAGTACAAACACATAAATTTCTTTAAAGATAAAAACCTTAAGAAGAAAAGTCTGTGCGTAAACAATGATGATGGTCCTTCAGATGATGAAGAAAATGACTCCTCTATTGAAGATAAACTAAATGACTTCATACTTATGGCCAAAGAGGATTATGATAATAACATCACATGGAGTGATGTTAATGAAGAAGAATCTATGGTTGACATGGAAGGAGAACTAATCAGTGCACTGGAAGAGATTGACAGACTAAGAATCAAGAACAAAAAGCAAAGACAATTGCTGATACAGTTCGAGAAAGATAGTAAAAAACCTGATGAAGACCTTGTCCTACTAAAAATAGAATTAGAAGAGGCAAAGAAAATTGAAGACATTATGAAACGACAGTTATCAGAAAAGAAGGCAAGATGTGAAGCATTAGAAGAAGAAGCAGTGAAAACTAGGAAAGAGATGGAGAAGTTTCAAGTCTTGTATAACCAGAATCTATCAAGCATCAAAGCCTCAGAAGGATTAGCCACCATCCTAAATCAACAAAGGAATCCAAAGTTGAAAACTTGTTTGGGTTTTGAAGAGGGATCAAGTAGTGGCAAGCCAAGAAACGAAGAACCCATCAAGTTTGTCAAATGTATAACCAATAACAACAACGAACCTGCAGGAACAAAGGAAGACAATCTGCCACCTAGGACGAGTAAGGAAAAAGATGCTAGAACTGAATCTTTAGAACAAATAAGTAATGCACTCACTGTTGAAAGACGTCATCATCCTGGAAGAAATCGATTTTCACAAAGAAGACAACCACTTCCCAGGTACAAAGAATTTTTCCATGGCTATTGTTTCTACTGTTCTAACTTTGGTCACAATGCTGTAAATTGTTCCTTAAGACTTAGACATGATCAATTAAGATTTCAAAGGTATAAATACTTCCCACAACAAAGAATGATACAGTCAAGTAACAATCCTTCACAGACTGCAAATTGCCAAACTAAATCTAGACACATACAACTAAGGAGGCCAAGAAATAATCAATAGTCAATAAATAGACAACACCGCAACAATAAGTTTGACCTTTTGAATAATGAGATTGAATGCTACACCTGTCATAACTTTGGACATAAATCTATTGACTGTTGGTTAAGGAACTATGAACCAGATTTGAAATCCCCTGCTGAAAATGTCAAGTTTTGGAAGAAGAAGGAAAGTGACAAGTGTGGATTAGTAGTGTTCGCTTAAAGAAAAGCGAACCCTTGGTATATAGACAGTGGATGCTCCAAACACATGACAAGAGACAAAGGCAAGTTTCTATCTCTAAGTGAAAGAAAATTACGAAACATAACCTTTGGAAATGATGCTCAAGGGAAAATAAAGGGCAAAGGGATGGTGAGCTTAAGTAATGGAAAAGGAAAAGCCCAAGATGTTCTACTTATGGATGGGCTGAAACATAATCTTCTCAGTGTAAGTCAAATGTGTGACAGAGGATGCGAAGTGTTGTTCACATCCAAGGATTGTAAGATAAAGTCTGTAAAATCAGGATAAGTGGTGGCCAAAGGCATAACGACAGAAAATAATGTATATGTGCTGAAAGAAAATAGAGAAGAATGTCATCTAAGAAAACATGATGAAAGTTGGTTATGGCATAGGAGACTTAGACATCTAAACTTTGATCACTTAATCAAACTCAAAAACCTCAAAGCAGTTGTTGGGACTCAGAAATGTCGTATTTTCATCCACCTTTCCCTTCACTATTCCTTACATTTCATCACCCCATTAAACCTTAATCATACCATTTTCATAAATACATTTGGGTTTCACATCATTATTTTCCACTTTATTCATTTTATTATTAAAAGTGAATTTATGATTAAATATTAGAAAATATACATGTTTTCATATATATCTCAATTATGTGTGAGCTTTGTAA